>JAODAL010008973.1:0-113820 GCA_025379985.1 Phyllomedusa bahiana
TAACCATGAGGTCAACAGGGGGCAATCAAGGTCAATGGTGATGATCAAATTTTTCAGATCAAGGGACATCTGCTCCAAACACAATCATTGTGAGAATAAAATCTGCTGAGAGCCCCGGGATCTTACCGCCATATGGAGGAGTGATGGGGAACTTTGGGGGAAAAAATCTGTGAGGAGGCCGCTCTGGAATGCCCCCGGCTGCCCCTTGGGTTTGGGGAAATTTTAGGGTTTCTAAAACGTGATTTTGGGCATTTGGAAGCCGCAAGTCACCATGGGAAAGAGGTTTAATTAAAGGGACAGCTCCTCTGATTAGATCTTTTTAGACAGGTTAGAAATTAAATGGATTAATTTTTTTATTTTGTTGCTGTTTAGGGGCATGTCCCCATGGAACAATCAAATACCCGTCGGATTATGCAACCCCCTATTTGCCGTTTTTTGGGCGGGTTTTGTCCGTGGTTTGTGGGAAAAAGCCCCCCCTTCGCACTGACCCGTTCAAATTTGCCCCAAAAAAAAAGGCGAAAGAAGAAAGTGTTGAAAGTTTTTTCGAACCGCCGGCAGTTAAAAAACTTCCCAGCGGAAAAACCCGGGAGTGGGGACCGGTGCAGGGTTTTCCCTAGAGTTTTGTGAATAATTTGACGACGGTTTTCAGACACTTTCAAAAACGAAAACTGTCGTAAAAGGTGGGAAAACCGCTGTGGGGACATACCCCTTTTAGTGATTTGCCAAAATGCGTCAAGGACTATATTAAACCCCATTTTTTTTGTCCTTTTTTTCTATATCACACACCCCTAAAGGGGCAATTTCATACAAAGAAAAATTTTTTTACCAGTGCGTTTTGTGTAACTGGGTTAAATCCCAGTAAACCCAGGGACACAGCCATCTTCAGAGTCTAGCCTGGTTGCCTTTTAAAAAAAGGTGGGACCCACAATGCGCAAATAAGAGCCTCACCCCAAAAAGCATAAGCAGGGAACCATCTGTAGTTTTTGAAACATGTTTTCAAAAAACGCCCGAGCAGGGGGGAAAATTTATATTGGGGGCTATGTAAAACGCCAGACTTTTTT
Organism: Phyllomedusa bahiana; assembly: GCA_025379985.1. Lineage (NCBI taxonomy): Eukaryota > Metazoa > Chordata > Amphibia > Anura > Hylidae > Phyllomedusa > Phyllomedusa bahiana. The sequence goes on from JAODAL010008973.1 coordinate 1,062, forward strand.
ATGTTTTTGGAAGAAAACCCACCCCGGAATTAAAGTCCCCTATAGTGGTGTTGACAGGGTTTTCCTTTCAAATTTTGCATACAAGGGGTTTATTGTCCCATTCTACCCTTCGCAAAAAATCATCTTGCTTTTTTTCGTAACCAAAAATTTAAAAGGGTTTTGTTGCTAAATCCAATTTTGACAGATTTTGGTGCTAATGAAGTTCTAAACCCTTTTGCTCATTTTTTTTTTTTTACAGATTTTCCTGTAAAATCGTATTTTTAGCGACTAAAGCGGATACTTTATAAGCGGGGCCCAAAAAAAAATTAAATTAAAAAAAAAATTTTTTATTTTTTGGAAAAAAAAGCAGTAACTTTTATTAAAAAAATTTGTAAAAAAAAAAATTTTTTAGCCCCCAAAAAAAAAGGTTTTTAGTGGAAAAAAACGAAAAAAAAAAAACCAGATTTGTTGGGGGCCCCAAAAATTGAAAAAACTTTATTAACCCCAAAGATTACAAAAAATGCTTGCAACAAAAAAAGCGAATAACTTTATTAGTGCCATAAAAAAAAAAAAAAAAAAAAAAAAAAGTTTTTAGCGCAGAAGCAAATTTTATTTTATTGTCCAAAATTAGTAAAAAAAGGATTTTAGCACAAAAAATTCTTTAAAAAAAACCCTTTAAAGTGACAAAAGCAAGAAAATTTTATTAGCACCACAATTCAAAAAAAATTTTTTAGCGAAAAAAGCAAAATATTTTTTTGGGCCCAAAAATTAAAAAAAAGGTTTTTTTAGCGCAAAAGTTGTAAAAACATTTTTTAGCGCAAATGCAAGATAATTTTATTACGCAAAAACCAAAAAAAAAGTGGTTTTAGCACCAAAATTGTGAAAACAAGATTTTTTTAGCACCAAAATCCTAAAATGTATTTTTAGGGACAAATGTGAGATACTTTTATTGCGCCAAAATAGTAAAAAAAAAAACTTATTTAGTTCAAAATCCGAAAAAAACTGTTTTTTAGCTGCAAAGCAAGATAACTTTATAACCCAAAATCCAAAAAAACACTAAAGTTACATATAATGCAATAATTGTTTTTTATCCCCTTTTGTGGGGCAGTTACATAAATGGCTTGATTTATGCTACAAAAAAAACCAACTTGAAGACAACAAAAACCTGGCAAAAAACGCAAATGCCGCAAATAATGGGACGTTTTTCAGCGCTTTTGACTTTTTAAAACTTTTTTGGGATTGGTTTTCAGGTAGTTTTTTTCCAGGAGTGTAGACAAGCCTAGGGTGATGTTCCAAAGATGATGACCTGTTTGTTTTTGATAAATGTCGCTTTTTTGTTCATAAATACCAGGATGGGTAAATGTACCATAGAGTTGACTAAAAAAAGACCACAAAAAATTTTTGAGGGGATTCAGATTTTGGAAAGGGTTATGCTAATTTGGTAATGACATCCACAGTAATTAACCCCTTTAATTACGCCCACCGTCTTTATGTCGGCGGGTGGGGTCGCTTGTCTCATGATCTTTTGACATCGCGCAGACATCGGGGTTTTGCGGCTTAAATCGGGGGTTTTTCCTGCACACCCTGACCAAGCAGGGCCTACGGAAACCGGGAGCAGGGGTTCGCCTGCCCCCCCGGGTTTTAAAAACCCTTGATTGCGGTGGTTCGTCCCCAAAGCGAAATCAAAGGGTTTTTCCCTGCTCTGTCGTGTTATTTGGAACACCCTAACCCAACAGACCCCGGGGAAAACTGCCCAGTCAGCCCTGGGGCCCCTTGAAGCCCCAGAGCTGTCATGTAATAACCCAGGACCAGGACAACAGTGCTGCCCCGACACCCCGTGTCTACCAGATTAAAAAGTATTAGCATTTTACTAAGTGTAAAAAAAATAAAAAAAAAAAAAAAAGAAAAAATGAAAAAATAAAATAATAAAGAAGGAAATAAAAAAAATTTAATAAAAAATAAAATTTTTGCTAAATTTTCACACAAAAAAAAAACCCACACCTATTAGGTATCCCCCCAGGGGAAAGGGAAAACCTGTAAAAAATTAATCTTAAAAAAGTATTATTTAAAATGTGAAAATGTTGGGAAGGAAAACTTGGTGTACATGAACAGGAAGGGTAAACACTACTTAAATTCTCTGAAAGGAAGCAAAAAACAGAAAAAGCTAAAGTAATTTTTGTAAAAGTCCCTTTTTTTTACCTTTTCCACATGTTTTTAAAAATTAACAATGGTTTGGTTGAAATCCCTCTTTAAAACCCCCTTTAAGGGCCCAGACATTTTTTCCTTTCCCCGGGCCTAACCCAATTTTTGAAAAACTGACCCTTTTGGGACCCTTTATGTGAGAATAAACCCTTTTTGGGAAAATTTTAAACCCATCCATGTGATTTTTTGGGGAAAGGTTTTTTTCGTAAACATTGGTGCTTTAAAAAAATTTAAAAAAATTTTAAACCATACAAGGGCCCTTGTGTTTTTTTGTGAAAAATAAACAAAATTTCATTTAAAAATTTGGGAAAAAACTTGATTTTTGAAAGTTTCCCAAAAATTTTTGGTGCCCCGAAAGATAATTATTCACCACAAAAAAAGTTTATAAAATACTTTTACCCCTAGTCCAAATAAAAAGGGTTTTTGGATCATTTTTTATAAATTCCCTTTTTTTTTTTTTATGAAAAATTAGATTGGCCCTTTGAAATTTAGTAGTAATTTCTCACATTTGTCAAAAAATTTTCAATATACAATTTTTTAAGGGCCCAATCCAATTTTTTGACTGGGGTTTGAAGGGGGCCCGTATGTTAGATAACAAACCCCTAAAAATTGGCCCTTTTAAAAACTAGACCCCCAAAGGGAAATTTTTAAAAAGTTGGGTTTTAAAAATTTGGGTAACCCTTTAAATTTCACAAAATTTAAAAAACAAAGTGGAGGGGAAATTTCAAAAAATTTTTAAATATTTTTTTTGCAGATTTTCAATAATTTTTCCATTATTCACTGGAATAAAGGTAAAAAAGGGGACAAGGAAAGAAAGTAAATAAACAATTTTCCCCCAGGGCCCCGTTTTTAAGATACCCCAATGTGGCCCCCCATGGGATTTTTGCTCACCCATAAAGGCCCCAGAAAAAGGGGGGAGCACCTACTGGGCTCTGGGGTCTCAATTTTTTAAAGCAAAAATTTTATTTAAAAGGGGCCAATTTTATTTGAGAAAAAGGCCCTAAGGGGCTAAAACTTAAAAAAACAAAACCCCCTTTAAAAACCCCATATTTTGGGAAAATACAACCCCCTTAAAAAGGGATAAATAAAAGGTTTTGTTTGATTTTAAACGACACCCCAAAAGATTTTTGCAAAAAAATTTTTTTAGCATTAAGGGCTGTGGAAAATTTTAAAAACCCCTTTTTTTTTCCAATAATCGCAAATTTTTGCTTAAAAAGTTTCACATTTTCAAGGAATCCTGGAAAAAAAAAACCCCAAAAAAATTTGTTTTAAACCCAAATTTTTTTCCCAAATTCGGCAATTAAACCCCCAAAACTGTGGGGGGTAAACTGCTGTTTGGGGGGGCATGGGGAGGGGGTGCAAGGGAGGCAGCGCAATTTGGGTTTTGGGGAAACCCGATTTTGGGGGGGGCCCATGTTTGCATTTTTCAAGCCCCCCCAAAATACCAGAAAAGGTAAACCTTCCAGAAAGTCGCCCCATTTTTTTTGATTCAACACCCCCGGGAATCCATCTAGGGGGGGTATTGGGGCATTTTGGGGGCCCCTTTGGTTTTCCCCTGGGGGTTTATTTTTAGTCAATTTTTGGGGCCCCTAAAAAAGGGGGGGGAAAAACGCAGTTCCACCCCCCTTTATTTTTTTTTTTTTGGGGTTTAAATTTTTCAAACGTTTGCCTTTCAGGTGTAAAATTGGGGGTGATAACTTTTCTATGGGGTCGGTTTCAATTTTCAAAGGTAATAAAATTTTATATAATTTTTTTTATGGTTTTTATTAAATTTTACACAATAGAAATAGGTCTAAAAAAAAAGTGCGTTTTTTTTGTTTTCCCCCCAATTCCGAAAGTCAAACCTTTTTTTTTTTTGCTGGTTGGGAAGCTGTGTAGGGGGGCCCTTTGTTTTTTTGCGGGGCTGAAATTGGAATTGGCTTTTATTTGGGAACCCTTATGGGGTCCCAAAAAAACACTTTGTATTCACTTTTTTATTAAGGTTTTTTGTGAGGGGCTTTTTAAACAAAATAACCCGCAAATCCCGGGAAGGTTTTTTTTTTTATTTTTATTTTTTATAAGGGGGTCCACCCCTGTGTTTAAAATTGACTTTCTTAAATTAACTCAGCAATCGATACATTACGCAAAACCCCCTTTTTGGGAAATTTTTTTTTAATTTTTTTTCTGCTTTTAAATTCAATAAAAACACTTTTTTCAAAAAAAGGAAAACACATTTTGCATTGGGCCCTAGTCTGAGAAACCAAAACTTTTTATTTTTTTGTATGGAGGCTATATATAAAAAACTTTTTTTTTTTTCGGGTGAGTTTATTTTTTAATGGGATCATTTTTTTGGGGGGACAAGACTTTTTGATCAGTTTTTAAATCCGGTTTTTTTGGAAAAGGGAAGTGAAGAAAAAATACCCGGGGAATCCAAATAAATGGGGTTTTTTAATTTTTTATTTTTAACAGGCCCCTCACGGAAATATCTGTAATAAGTTAGCTTTACTCTGGGGTCATACGATTTTGGTAACCCCAATTTTATAATTTTTTTTTTTATGTTTTAAGTACATAAAAAAAAAAAAAAGTGTTTTTAGTGTTTGTAAAAAATTTTTATGCATCGCATCTTTCGAGACCATAACTTTTTTTATTTTTCTGTAAACAGGGGTTTTTAGGGCTTTTTTTTTTGCGGGAGAAATGGGACTTTTAAAAGGGGGACAAAACATTGGTTTTTAAAAGGCGTTTTTGGGTCCACTTTTATTCCATTTTAAAGTGCGCGGGGTGGGAACAAAAATTTTTATTTTCTGTATAGTTTTTTTTTTGTTTTTTTTTTAAACGCATTTTACTGGGACAGGTTTAAAATTTTAAAATGACAGAATTTTTAGGGCAGGTCTTAAAACCCCCGCTTTATACCCCAACTACGGGGACTTTTTATTTAATTTTTTTATTAAAACATATAAAATTGCAAATACAGCCTGTCTTGAAACGTTTCAGACCAAAAAATCTTTCCATATGGATCTCAGAACCTATTACCAACCGTGGGAAAATATGAAGCAGAAATCAACTACAAGGGCAAGACACAGAAAACAAGTTTTTACATCTTAAAGGGCTATGGAGGCTGCTGTCAGGACTCGATCTCCAGAACCCTTGCATCCCAGATGTAGCCCGGCTCACTGAGCTATCTGGTCCTTGGACAGCTCTAGTGCTGAACCTTGTTAGTTCCCTGTTTTTCCAGCCTTGCCCTGTGACCTCATGTTGCTCCACCCATTAATCTTCCTATTTAAGCCCAGCCTTGAAACTTCCTCCTTGTGAGGTTATTGTGCCCCGCTGGTAATCTTGCTCCTGTCCAGTTTAGCTGTCTACTCTATTGTGCTTTGACCCTTACATTCCTTACCGACGTTGATTGCTGCCTACTCCTCAAAGACTGAAGCTGCCCGCACGTTACCGACCTCTGGCTTGCCGACTACGCTTCCTGCCTGCTCCTCAAAGACTGAAACTGCCCGCACGTTACCGACCTCTGGCTTGTCGACTACGCTTCCTACAAACAGGTACCCATAGTCACAACTTAAGACTCTAACCTGCGCTAGATTGTAACAGAATAACCTCACCCAAAATGGAGTCTGTTGTGAACACCCTCAGGCAACAATTGGCAGAGCTTCAAGAATTTTGGTGCCACTTACCAAGAAAAATTTTCAAAATTGCAAACCCTGGTGCTGGATCAACAAAAAGAAGTAATTGAGCTTCAAAGGCAACTTCTGGGTATGCGTAATGCTGGCCCAGAATCCAATGCACGCATGCCTCTGCCTGCAAAATTTTTAAAGGGATCATCACCATTAAACCGAGGATTCCTGAACCAATGGGCCCTTTTTTATTCCAAATGCAGCCTGGTCCTTTCACTAGTGATAGAAAAAAAAGTGCTGCTTATAATCAATCTTCTAACAGATGAAGCTCTTGCATGGGCCTCGCCTTATGTAGAAAAAAACTGTGACCTTCTTAATGATTTAGATGACTTTATCACTGCTATGAACCAAGTGTTTGATGACCCAAATCGTTGTGCCACAGCTGAGGCCAAATTACATAATCTTCGGCAAGGGCTGCATTCAGTTGCTGAGTACACAGCAGAATTTCGTCGCTGAATAGCCGACACCACATGGAATCCAGCAGCCCAGAGGAGTCAATTTAGACGAGGATTGTCAAACTGGTGAAAGATGAGCTTGAGGCCCCTGATAATTTTGAGGACTTCGTTCAACTGTGCATTAAATCGACCAGAGGCTGGCTGAACTTAGAAGGAAAGACTGGAGGGGTTTTGGGAATCAGTCCCACCTACTCCTTTAGTCAATCAGCATTGAACACCAAGAAAAGGGGACCTAAATGACACCTGAACCAATGCAGTTTGGGATGTTATCCGAAAACCACTTACTACAGCAGAGAAAGAGAGGTGCTGCACAGAAAATTTGTGCCTATACTGTGGGGGCTCTATACATTATGCCATTAACTGTCCTAACAAGGGTTCAAAGGTCTATAGCCTGCACTTTGTGCCAAGACAGAAAGCAATCTTGACCTTTCTGAACTGGCCGGTTTCCCTGTCTTTGCAAATCATCTCATCTGTGACTGTAGATGAAGACAAATATTACTCACCATCCTCTCATTTTGTCATCCCAATACACGTCACACTTGGAAGCCATAAAATGCAATGTTCAGCCTTTGTTGGATTCTGATGCGGAGGAAATTTCATGCACTTACATTTGAAACTTGACAATAACATTGTGAGTAGAAAAAAAATCCACACCAATTGATATGGAGACTGTTGATGGATCACCTTTATCATCTGGACCTGTAACTCATGAGACAGAACTTGGAATTCATATTGAACCTAATCATCATGAAACTATAAGTTTTCATCTCATTTCGTCTCCCAAGTTTCCAGTAATTTTAGGGATTCCATGGTTTGCTATCCATAACCCTTCTATCAACTGGGAATCAATAACTGTTACCTTCCCTTCTGAATACTGTAAGAACAATTGTCATCCGAAGTCATCTGTCAAAAAACAAATACAAATTTCCAAGATTGCCCAGCAGACTTGTGATAATTTACCACCTCAGTATCAACAGTTCAGCGACGTCTGTAGTAAAAGAAAAGCTGATCAATTACCTCCTCATCATCCTTATGATTGTCCCATCGAGTTGCTTCCCGAAGCCACCATTCCTTTTGGGCGAATCTACAACCTCTCGGAACCAGAATTAAAGTACTCAGGGAATACTTAGACGAGAATTTAAAAAAAGGCTTCATTCGACCTTCCACATCACCAGCTGGAGCACCCTTGTTCTTTGTAGAAAAAAAAGACTCAACCCTGCAACCATGTATCGACTACAGAGAACTAAATAAAATTACCATTAAAAATCGCTATCCTCTTCCCTTAATTCCCGAGTTGCTGGAAAAGACTCCGTTCTGCCAATATTTTTACCAAACTGGATTTAAGAGGGGCCTACAATCTCATACGCATTCGTCCAGGAGATGAGTGGAAGACTGCCTTTAGAACCAGATATGGGCATTTTGAATACCTAGCTATGTCATTCGGCCATTGTAATGCCCCTGAAAACCTTCCAGCATTTCTTTAAACGATGTTTTTCGAGACTTCCTAGACCAATTTGTGGTTGTGTACCTTGATGACATTCTTATATTTTCAGACACCTTGGAGGAACATCGCAGACATGTTCAATTATTCCTGGAACGACTACAGAAGAATAATCTTCAATCAAACTGGAAAAATGTGAATTTGAACAAACCAAAATTCAATTTCTTGGATATATCATCTCCCCAGAAGGACTAAGTATGGATCCTAGTAAAATCAAGGCTGTGGTGGAATGGCCCACTCCGAGAAATTTGAAGGATTTTTCACGATTTATAGGGTTTGCAAATTTTAAAAGGAATTCATAAAGACTTCTCCAAGATCATCTGGCAATCACTTTGCTCACAAAAAAAACAAAGGCGTTCTCATGGTCTCCAGAAGCACAGGTAGCCTTCAACAAATTTTAAAAACATACTTTTCTTCTGCACCCATACTTGTCCATCCAAATACTGAGTTACCTTTTATTGTTGAAGTAGACGCCTCAGACTCTGCTGTGGGAGCAGTCCTGTCTCAACGAGTTGGAGACAAGATGCAACTTCATCCATGTGCATTTCTTTCTCATACCATGTCATCAGCAGAAAGAAACTATGACAGTGGGAATAAAGAACTGTTAGCCATTAAAGTTGCCTTCTCTGAATGGAGACATCTTTTGGAAGGAGCCAATCATCCCATAACTGTACTTACGGACCACAAAAATTTAGAGTTCATCCGTACAGCTAAGAGATTATCGGCAAAACAAGCACAGTGGGCCTTATTTTTCTCCAGATTTTATTTTATTATTTCTTATCGACCAGGTTCAAGAAATGGCAAGGCTGATGCTTTGTCCAGGATTCTGGCTGAACCACAGGAGAGGTCTAAAACGGGGGTCCACTATTTTGGGCTCCCAAAAATGTTGCAGGGGAATTTCTTGACTTCAAAGAACTTTCAACAAGGCTCAGAGATGGATACCAAAATGACTCTTTTCTTAATCATCCTTCTAAAGATGGAGATCTCTTTTTCAAAGAAGGGGTTTGGAGGCAGGAACACAGGTTATATGTACCTGAGTCCACTCGACTTGAAGTCCTCAAACTAGTCCATGATTCTAAACTTGCAGGTCATCTTGGAGTCTCAAAAACTTATGAACTACTGCTTCGTTCATTTTGGTGGCCTAATTGTAAGAGAGATGTTAAAGAGTATGTTTCCTCTTGCTTAACATGTGCATGAAACAAGGTACCACGATCCTCTCCTCTAGGTTTTCTTCAACCGCTTCCAGTTCCATCCAGACCCTGGGGGTCAATTTCTATGGATTTCATTGTGGATCTGCCCCCATCTGAGGAAATGACTACCATCCTTGTTGTTGTGGACCGTCTTACTAAGATGGCCCATTTCATACCAACCAGAGGAATCCCTACTGCTGAATAAACTGCAGAATTGATGGTCAAGGAAATATTTAGGCTGCATGGAATTCCTGACAATGTACTTTCAGAGAGAGGTGTACAATTTACATCATGATTTTGGAAAAACTTCTGTACTGCCTTAGGAGTCACTGTAAATCTCTCTACTGCTTTTCATCCCCATCATACCTCCGTTGTTTTATTTCCTACCTCCAGGATGACTGGTTGGACTATTTACCAACTGCAGAGTTTGCTTACAACAACGCCAAACATAACTCTACATCACAAAGCCCGTTTTATGCTATCTTTGGGCTACACCCAGTCTTTATTCCAAATCTACCAGTAAGTACGCCTATTCCTGCTGTTACCCACAGATTAACTAAATTGAAAGAAACTCAGGAAAAACTAGAAGGGATCCTACTAGAAGCTCAAGAACAATATAAGAAATCAGCAGATAAACATCGGAAAGCTTCCCCCAACTTTAAAGTTGGTGATAAGGTCTGGCTATCTACTAAAAATCTAAGAACACATGTTCCATCTTCAAAATTGGGTCAGAAATTTATACCGTATATACTCGAGTATAAGCCGAGTTTTTCAGCACAAAAAATGTGCTGAAAAATCCCCCCTCGGCTTATACTCGAGTCACTGTCGGCACTCGGGCGCTGCGATGGCCCGGGCGCCGGCAGGGACGCTTCATTTATATGCGGATCCTGAGGGAGCGCATATAACTGAATCCCGAGTCAGCTGACAGCGCCAGGCGCTGTGGTGGCCCATGCGCTGTCAGCGATCTCTTCCGCTGCATGCGACTCCTCCAGAGCGCATACAATTGAAGAGATACCACTGCGGAGCAGAGAGCTAGCGCTCCCTGCTCCGCAGTGGACTCCGGGCGGCCGCAAACTGGCGGCTGTCCGGAGTTTCCGGCACAGGCAGCGTGTGTAATCACGCTACGTGCGCGGCCTGATGACATCACCCGCCTGTGCCGAGAAGACCGAGGAGCGCGCCCGGGAAACCAGACAGCGAGGAGGCGGAGCGGCGAGGGAGACGGAGCAGCGGGGAGCCAGGTAAGTGTTTTTTTTTGTTTTAAAAATTTGCCTATACCCTGCCTATATCTGCCTAGAGGGACCTATACCTGGCTGTAAGCTACCTATACCTGGCTGTAAGATACCTATACCTGGCTGTAACCTACCTATACCTGGCTGTAACCTACCTATACCTGGCTGTAACCTACCTAGGGGAACTTATACCTGCCTATATCCTGCCTAGGGGGACCTATACCTGCCTATAACCTATCTAGGGGGACTTATACATGCCTATAGCCTGCCTAGGGGGACCTATACCTGCCTATAATGACCTATACCTGCCTATAACCTACCTAGGGGACCATACCTGCCTATAATGACCTATAGCCTGCTGGGGACCTATACCTGCCTATAACGACCTATAACCTGTCTAGGGGGACCTATAACCTGCCTATGGGGGCAATTACCTGCCTGTAGCCTGCCTATGGGGACATATAGCTGCCTATACCTGCGTATAACGACCTATACCTGCCTATAACCTGCCTATGGGGGACATTAAACTGCCTATACATGCCTATAACCTGCCTATAGGGGACATTAAACTGCCTATACCAGCCTATGTGGAACATTAAACTGCCTATAACGGCCTATGGGGAACATTAAACTGCCTATACCCGGCTATATCTGCCTGTGGGGGACATTAAACAGCCTATATAATTTTATTGGTATCTATTTTTATTTTTAAAATTCACCAGTTGCCGCATGCGTTTTCCCCCATAGGCTTATACTCCACACAATAAGCTGTCCCGGTCGGTTTTTGTGGCAAAAGTAGGTGCCTTGGCTTATACTCAGGTCGGCTTATACTCGGTTATATGGTGGGGCCCTTTCCAATTTTGGCAAAAATTAAACCCAAGGGGCCTTTCCTTAAAAATTTTCTAACAAACTGAAAATCCTCGGGTTTTTCCATGTGTCATTGCTCAAGCCAGCAACGAAAACCCTTTTTTCCCCGAAGAATCAGCCACCTCCTGCACCATTAAGACCCAAAGGCCCCCCCCAGGAAGAAAACAATTTGAAAAATTTTTAGACCTAAAAAATTTTTCAGAGGACAATTGAAAATATCGGGGCAATGGGGGGCTATGGACCAAAGAAAAATTCATGGAACCAAAAAAATAATGTTCATGCCCCTAGCTTACAAATGCCTTCATGGGAAACACCAAAAAAGCCTCCTCTGAGATGGCCAACCCCATTCAAAAGGAGGGGACTATGTCGGGACTTGACCCAAACCCTTGCACCCCCAGCCCTACCCCCTGCTCACGACTATCGGTCCTTGGACACCCAGTCCCCAAACCCCTTTTTTAGTTCCCTTTTTTTTTCCCAGCCTTGCCCTGTACCTCAGTTGCTCCACCCATGAATTTTCCTATTTAAGCCCAGCCTTAAAAACTTCCTCCTTGTAGTTATTGTGCCCTGCTGATAATCCGCGCCTGTCCATTTAGCTGTCTACTCATTTTGGGGTTTTGACCCCTTCTTTCCTTACGACTTGATTGCTGCCTACCCCTCAAGACTGAAGCTGGGCCCCGAAAACGTACGAACCCCTCTGGCTGGCCGACCCCTTTCCCTCCTGCCCCCAAAAGACAAAACTGCCCACACGTTACCGACCTCGGCTTGTCGATACGCTTCTACAAACGGGTCCCCATATCAAAACCCCTTAAACTCTAACCCGCTAGATTGTAACACTCCCTTTCACTACAAACTGCACTGAATCTGGGTCTCTTCAGATCATTCATACAATAATGACCCACTGACAAGGATGTACAAAATGATTAAGAATTTTTCTTTTTAGGGGACTTGGAAAATTGAAACTTTCAACACATCTTTCTTTTTCTCCACCCCCAAAAACCCCACGGCTATCCCATTTATCTGAGAAAGAAGCGAAAAAGAATTAAATTTTTTAGAAGATGATACATCTTTTGAACTGTTACAGGCCCACCCCATGGGTCTCCCCAAAATTGTTTTTTCCAAAACCCAAAAAATCCCGACCAGGTGGACTTATTGGACATGCCCCTCCAAATACTCCCATTCAAGAGAAAGACACATCTCTCCCACAATACATGATTTTTAATTAATTACGATGGCAACATCTTTTCAAGCAGACCTTAACAAAGGTTCCCCATCACTAGAAGGGATCCAGACCCAGATACCTAAAACATTTTCTACAATTTTAGCCTCAGGGGTAAATGGTTGACTTTTGGTGTTTGTTCACGCAAAATCTTTCAGGATGCTAAAGAAGTTTTTTCCCAACTTTTCCCAATCTTTCAATTACAGTGAGACATTTTATTTTTGGAAAAACCCAAAGCTGAACACAATAGTGCATTACATGAGGTCTTTCAAGCTTAGCATTCGGGACTCACTCTAAACAAAGAAAGTGTAATTTAAAAACAAAACGTCCTTGGATTTTATTCACATTTTTTCAGCGCGGGATACAGCCTATCCAAAAAAGGTACGGGCGATAAAAAGGGCCCCCTTTTTCCTCAGAATGTAGTGAAGTTTGCCCCTTTTTTGGGATGTCCAGTTACTGTGCTAGTTTAAATTCTAAAATTTTTTTTCCCCCATAGTGCCCCACTGGGGGATCTACAAACAGGCTGGAATTAAAATGGTCCACGGTGCAAAGCCTTGATGCAAAAAAAAAGGGAGTCCTCCACAACTACCTTGGCTTATTTTGATCCCACTTTATGCACTGAGTTGATTGGGGAGCAACCCGGGGAATGGGGGCTATTCTAACTCAAACTTACTCAATAACCCCGCCCCTTCCATCATTGCATTGAGCAGAAAAATTAAAAATACGGAAAAACAACCCCTCGCCTGAAAAGGAGAGCCTAGCGTTGTCGGGGGGTGTGAAAACACTTTCATCTCTTTCTCTATGGACTCGATTCCCCTATTACAGATCATCAAGCACTCCTCATCTTTTTTTGGAAAACCCAACAAAACCCAAATTGAAACGGTGGGTCGCGACTTCAAGATTAAAATTACACAATCCCTTCATAGGCCTGAAAATACAGTAAAACCAGCTGACTACAATCCCAAAACCCCGAAGACCCAAAATTTAGCATCAGGCAAACTGAACATACATCAACTTGTTTTCAGTTCATGATTACCCAAAAGGGACTTTCACTGATTTAAATTTTTGATGGGAACAGAAAAGACAAGACGCTTTGTGCTTTTAATACAAATTTTTCCAATTTTAAAAAAGGGATGAAATCCAGAGACAAAATTTCCAATCTGGCTCATTCTCCGTGTCAGAAAGAACTATCTCACTAGGGCATTTAATTCTCAAGGAACCAAGCGTGGTTCCAAAGGCCTTTTGTACCAAAATAAACAGATTGCTCAAAAAGTCATTTGGGAATTGTGGGTAAAAAAAAAATTTTAGAAAAAGTGTGTTCCCACAATTTGGGTTATTTAGAGAACCATAAAAAACACTGCAATACTTCCAGCTTGTTATCCTGCAGCAAACCCCCAACCCTTTGGGTGTTTCCTCACCAAATTTTTCCCGGGGAAAATACGGTTTATATCTAGGGCCACTACCCAATGGACAATACATCCCATGGCAATTGATAATATTCCCCAAAATCCTACAATTGCATTTTTTTTCGCAACTTCACAACCAGTGCATACCAGAGTTGGGCACATTTTCCAAATGGTAATTCCAAAAAATCAAAAAAGACAATCGACCTCCATTTAATGGACAACTTCGTTTTTTTTAATTTTCTGAAAACCTTGGGTTCACTTACAGAAAATTCACCTTGTGGCCAAAAGCAAATGGAATGGGGGAAAGATTTTGCCACCTTAGGGAAAAGAAATCAAAAACGCCCCCTGGAGCATATATCACTGAAGCAGGCCCCGAACAAATTCCCCACGCAACTTCAGAAAGCCACCTCAAGACTAATGCTGCTCCTCTCACTAGTTTTCCCACCGAACTCCTCGCTACCATACCTATGTGGCTACCCAGCACTGCCACTGATCAACATTAGACCAAAGACTTTCACAACAAGCGCAAAATTTAAAAATTATGCGGACAAGAGAAGAAAGGGGGGGAGCATCTGCTATTCAAGGGGGGGATACTTTTTTGTTCTCGAAAAAACCAAAACAAGCCCCAAAATCCAGGGGTTTCATGTAACCCCAAGAAAGGAACATGGTCCCACTGGGGCGGGAACGGACCAAACCAGGGAAGGCCGACATTTAAAAAAATACCAACAAAGACTTTGAGAAACCCCCTCAACTGATGACTGGTGTTGAAGGGTCAAAATCCAAAAAAAAGTACCAGCTCACGGGAACCCGTGATCCTGGTCTTTTAAAAATATCCTCCCCCAAAAAAGAAGAGCCCCCCTCGCCATTGAGGAGCTTTACCAACAAACTTTTATCAGATTTTAAATTTATGTTTTTGAACTGACTTTTCATTTTTCCTTGTGTTTTTGTTTTGTGTTATTTCATATAACTGTACAAATGGGCAAATGGGGTTTTTTGTATTTATAAAATATATATATTTTATAAAAATATATATATATAATTTGATAATATAAAAAAAAAGCAAAAAAAACAGGGGGGTGATGTTAAAATACAAAAAGGGATTCCTCCCTTTTAAGAGGAGAACCAGGAACCAGGAAATGGATTGCAAGGTAAGGCTGTTGTGTTGTTTTTCAAAAGGGAAGAGCAAAAAAGGGAGAGCCGTTTTGGGTTTCACTCTACTTCTCTTATTCATGAGGACCTTACACAACCAGGGGGGCCTCCTCAGTCCCATAGACCTTGTCGCACAGCAGGGGATTTTTGAACTGTTTCACCAAAAACTTTTTTCCCCTGCGAGAGCACAATTCGGAAACATGTGGACTTTGGGGCATCAGTGGGGCTCGTATGATAGATTTTAAACCCACCTGTTGTAGGGAAAATGTCTATTGTGGCACAACCCCTTTTAAGACCTTCTCTCTTTTTCATTTCATTTTTTGGGGGTGACAGTTTTTTTTTTTGACCTGCTACCTTGCTCATGCGATTTTTCCTTTTCATAAAAAACCCACAAAGGCCACATCTTAAAGCTGTTTTACTCGGTTTGTATAGCCTTTGCGGTTAAAGTTGTTTTTTTGGGCATAGAAGGGCACTGTACGGGTCTGTACTGGCATATGTGACTTTTTACTGGCTGTGTGGTCTGTAGTGGCGCTGTGGGCTCTTACTGGCGCGTTTTGGGGGCCCCGACGGGGCTGTGTGGCTCTGTATGTCTGTGTGGCTCTGAGATGCTTTTTGGCTCTGTACTGATGCTGTGTGGCTCTGTACTGGTGCTGTGTGGCGCTGTGTGGCTCTGTACTGGCGCTGTGTGGCTCTGTACTGATGCTGTGTGGCTTTGAACTGTTGCTGTGTGGCTCTGTACTGATGCTGTGTGGCTATGTACTGGCGCTGTGTGGCTCTGTACTGATGCTGTGTGGCTTTGAACTGTTGCTGTGTGGCTCTGTACTGGCACTGTGTGGCTCTGTACTGGCACTGTGGCTCTGTACTGGCGCTGTGTGGCTATGTACTGGCGCTGTGTGGCTCTGTACTGATGCTGTGTGGCTCTGTACTGGTGCTGTGTGGCTCTGTACTGTTGCTGTGCGGCTCTGTACTGCTGCTGTGTGGCTCTGTACTGGACCAGTGACCTGGGTCACACTGGGCCGCCTGAATACATTTTATGTATACCTGCTACAGACGGCGCTGCTCCTAACTTCTTTTAAGGTGTAAGCAACGCCGCTTTGGAGGGCCGTGACTGTCATCTTGGGCGCTTCTTTTTGGTGCCAGACTGGTAGCATCATAGGAACTGCTGCCACTGGAGAGGGTTGCTCGACACTTCAGTGTTGGTACAGGCAGCATCAGGAGGACAGTGTGTGCGGCTATCTCCTGATACAGACTCCCGATGCTGCCAGACTAACACTAACAGGCGGTGGCCCATCGCAGCGGCCACAGCTCTCCACTGTGGCCACTGCTCAACTATTAAATGAAGGCAGAAGCAGCCCTGGCTGCAGCATGTGTACATAAAATGTATCAGGCCACGAACCACATGCCAATGCCAGGCAGCTACAGTACACTAAAGAGCGCTGATTGCCTGACTCCATCTCCTCAGATCTTCCCCCTACAGACAGAACACTGATGTGCTTGGCGCACATTAGCTTCTACCTAGAGAAGCTGCCGAGTCTTGTGGGTACTCCTCCATAGAAAAGGCCTGGTAAGTAGGCCTTACCACGGTCGTTTCTTCCAATGGGCAGGGTAGCCGGTTGCCCAGGGGACCCATGAGCACAAGGGGGCCCTCCTGGGCAGCCGCCCTAGGCTAAATTGCACTAAGGGCGAGGTGAAGAAATCTGCCCCCCACCCCCGCCCGTAACATAATGCACCACAGTGCATCACCATAAACCAAAGCCAAAATATAAAAAAATCTAACACAATGTGCTACGTATAAAACAACAAAGTAGTCATACAGTTAAAAATTAACACTGCTACACTAAACCAGAATCCCAGGTTAATAGTACCAATGTCCTACTAAGACTACGTATCACCAGCGCATAGTGACCGAATACCGCCACACCATGACCACGTATCACCAAATAGTGACTGAATAATACACAACACCATCAATAACACACCAAACCCCATTCACCACACATAGTGACCGAATAATACCAGCACACCATGACCGAATATCACCACCACATAGTGACTGAATCATACAAACTGACCAGTACTGAAGAGAAGCCCGTGTACTACAACCTATATTACCGGCATACAGTGACCATACAATGCTGGATACCAGCTGTACACAAGCTCTGCAGACATATAAATGATTACAGTAAAGTTATATCTAGTGACTCACAGGAGACGTCTCTGAAGAGTTGTTCTCTTTCTCTTCTTCTTCTCCATCTGTCCCAGACCGCCATGACGACTACTCCCGACTCTTCATTGTAAAATTTACAAAACAAACATCTTAGACTCCTCAATTTATCAGCACTTCTCTACAAATTCCTATCTCTATACAAACTCCCCATCTATAGCACCTCATGTGGTAGCCATGTAGTGCAGGAGGGGAGTGATCTGTCCTTCCTCCTCCCTGTAGCAGCGGATGCACCGCGAGTGTGTGCAGCTGCTGAGTGACTCTGCACGGCTGTTTAACAACGGCTGTGCAGAGTCAGAGGCCAAACCCTGGGCGGGCGAGGCGGGCAGCTGCGGTGCCCCCCCTCAAGTGAGCAGAGCCTCGGCGCCCCGGGCGATATACTACCTCGCCCGCCAGTAAGAACAGTCCTGGCCTCTGCAGTGGGTCTGGGCGGCACGTTGGTGTGCAGGCCCGGACCCACTGCATCTTTAAGCAGTGTAGGAGGTGATGTCATTTTCTAGGTCGACACCCTGTAGTCTTCCAGCCTAGGAAGTCCCGGGGACAACGTCCCGGCGCAGGTGATGTCATCATGCCGCTCATGCTGGAAACTGGCTGCTGGAGCAAGATCCCCGGCGGGGGAGCGCAGGAGGTTAAGTAATGTTTTTAAGAATCTTTTTTCATAGTCTGAGGGGGGTGGAACCTACAGGGGCCTATATACAGGGGGCTATAACCTACAGAGGGCTATGCACAGGGGGCTATGACCTACAGGGGACTATATACAGGGATCCTATAACCTACAGGGTGCTATATACAAGGGGCTATAAACTACCGGGGCCAATATACATGGGATCTATAACCTACAGGGGCTATGTACAGGGAGCCTATAACCTACAGGGGGCTATATACATGGAGCCTATAACCTACAGGGGGCTATATACATAGGGCTTTTGGCCTAGGAAATACAGCGACACAGGAGGCGATGACATCGTCTCCTGTGCAGCTTAAAGACACAGTGGGTCCAGGTCTGCACTCCAATGTGCCGGATCCACCGCAGAGGCAGAGTCACGCCACTGGGCAGGGTAGGAGGCTGCCTGGGAAGGCCCCCTGTACTTGTGGGGCCCCTGGGCAACTGCCTACACTGCCCAATGTAAGAGACAACCCTGGGCTAGAGGTGAGGTAGGGGTTCAGAGTGGAGGTGAGAGGAGGGTTAAAGTGCGGTCAGGGAGGGTTTTTATTGGAGTTGAGAGTAACAGAGGAGAGTTTAGAGTGGGGATGAGGGGGGGTTAAAGTGGGGTGAATGGTGAGGTGGGTTTAGAGTGGTGGTGAGAGGAGGGTTAGAATGGGGGTGGGAAGGTAGAGAGCAGGGGGTAGAGGTGGGGGAGAGTAATGGTCACACAGTTTTCCTATCTTAGAAAAGCTGGGTGATACTCACCCCCATAGGAGGCACCCAGCTTTTCTGAGATAGGAAAATTGTGTGCTAACTGTGATGGTAAGCCAGCTCTTCCCAGTACCTCTGATACATTAAGCCCTTGGATAATAGTGATATGGGGTGTCAGTCTTGGAGTGAAAAAAAATGCAGCTGGCTGACACCAAATCCTAGCGTTAGTAGTGTCTGTCAGACACCTCTATTACTAACACTGGAATAAAATAGTTAATTAACACAATGAAAAAACAAAATCCATTTAAATGAAATAAACCTTCCCCAACATCAGCCCCTGTTTACCATTTTATTAACTTAATGGATCCAACGTTGGTCCAATATGGTCCAGTGAGTCCAACATAGTCTAAAGGGGAAACCTGTATAAAAACAGAAACTCTGCAAAAAACATGACAGTTCTAAACTCCATCCCCTGCACCCCGGAAGATCATTCCTGCAGGGTATGGTGTTCAAGCTACACAATATGATTGTGGGGGCCTACAGGCCACAGCTGCAGCTCAATCTTTAAGGGGAATGGTCCTCCACCCCTCCACCACCCCCATTTCCCCTCAAGGAGATTGTGCATGTAAGCTGTGCTATGTACCCCCTTCCTCTGTCCCTCCCCCACCATTATATTATACATCCTAGTGCCAACACATAATACAACCCACACCTATCACCCAATAGACCCCCACCACCTTCACCTCTCACCCCATGTGGAATTTGTTCAGAGGAGAGGAGGGCAAAGGTAGGGAGGTGCTTTAAAAGTTTGAATTCTAAGATGTTTGTATGGTAAATTCCGGCATTACGCGCTTGATTTAACAATAGTTTCCAGGTACCTTAAAGAATAATGATTTGAATAAGAGAACAAAATTTGTGGAAGATTCAGTTAAAACGAATGTTCTTAAGTGAAAATTGATAAGAATTTATGATCCTGTATTTATGAAGCCGAATGAATAATTTTGTTACTTAATAAAGATTTGAAGATATTTTGTGATATATTGGTGTGCAGCCTTCTATCTTTATATTGTTAAATTCCGCGAGACGAGTCTTTGCCAGGAAAAGTCACCTTGACGGTCTGGACAGGATTGAGAAGAAAAGGTTGAGTGAACAATTCCTTTGAGAAAAGACAGAGACACGAGCGCATCCCTAGTCTAGAGTGGGTACCATGGCACACATTGTATTATACAAAATGGTAGCACACACCAAGGGCAATGAGTTAGGAAAAATGGGTGCAAAATGGAAAGGGACCTCCGTCCAGAAATCTAGTAAATAATATCCACTACACACCAATTGGGTTTTCCAATGCGTGAGAAAAGTATTTATTGTGACATTAAAGAGGGGTCATCTATATCTAATATATCATTACAAAAACATACTCAGTAAATGTTTTACATTGAATAATAGATGTTATAATGTAGCGACGTTTCGGCAGTAAGCCTTTATAAAGCTTTATTTCAGGCATGTACAGTTTTATTATAGATTGCATTAGAAAACCAATAAGAGCGTCGCTTGCTCTTCCATTGGTCCAAATAACCGCGCCTCTTTTAACTTAGCCAATCACAAACAGAGCTCGCTCTGCATTTCTTTTCCCCATAGAACTCTATGAGAAGGTAGCTCAGCCGCTGATTGGCTAAGCAGGACGAGCCCGTCTTCCCCCCAACCAATCACAGTGCTACAATATTTCCTATAGACAGTAATAACTTTTAGGGTGGCCTTCTATCGCGCCCTTCTTGCTCCACTCAAAATAGACGCACTGCATATGATTGGTGGATTCATATCTGCCACCTGGGCTCAACCAACTCATTCTTTTCTGCCTTTTTTTACTGTATTTTGAACTGTCCCTCCTTTTCATTTGATTGGTCAACACTGCTCCATAGGTTATAATGGTTCACTGTCACTCCTATTCTGATTGGTTGGTTTCTGCCAACCAATAAGAAGCGCTTACAGAATTTTAATTACTGTATTGACCAGCAATTTACAATATCCCAATTCCTGATGTAGCGCCGGTCACGGCGACAAACGCGTTGTTAGGGATTTGATTGATTTATGTTTTTAGATAGTTTCAGCTCTTTTTCAGATAATATTTTACACCTAATAAAAATGATTTTTTTAATCATACTCCATGCCGCACAGAGCTAAGATCCGAGATTTAATTGCCCCGATCTGGCCATAGACTACAATGGGACAAAGTAGCTTGCGCTCTGATTGGCTGGGATAGCCAGGCCCCAGCTAGTTCAACCAATCAGCTCTTTTCTGCATTTTTACTGTATTTTTAACTGTCCCGCCTTTTCATTTGAATGGTCAATACTTCTCCATAGGTTAGGATGGGTCCCTGTCGCTCCTAATCTGATTGGCCAGGATTGCCAAGCCCCCGCTAGCTCAACCAATCAGCTCTTTTCTGCATTTTTACTGTATTTTGAACTGTCCAGCCTTTGAATTTGATTGGTCAATACTCCTCCATAGGTTTTAATGGGTCACTGTCGCTCCTATTCTGATTGGCTGGTTTCTGCCGACCAATGAGAAGTGCTTACAGAATTTGAATTACTGTATTTCCCGGCAATTTCTAAGATCCTAATTCCTGATGTAGCGCCGTTCTAGATTTTTGGAAAGTGATCTTTTTTATGTTTTTTTTTTTAGAAGGTTTGAGCTCTTTTTCTGAAAATGTTTTACACCTAATAAAAGCGATTTTTTTTTGGAATCATACTCCATGCTTCACGGAGTTGAGAACCGAGATGGATTTCTTTTGCGTTCTTCTATATGTTTCCTCTCATGTTACGTTCTCGCTCCACTTCATCCGGCTCATTTAGACCAACTTCAACTAGGTCTGCCTGTCGGAGCTGGCGAGCGCTGCAATGCGCCTCACTTTGCTGACCCGCGATCATGCATGCCTCGGAGGTTTCGAATAAGCCACGTCCCGCCCCAGAACGCCCACACCGCGCCCATTACATGCCCATTCATGTTAGGCGCAGCCGAAAGTGGAAAACGCTGCGCCTAACATCGCATCCCTGTGTCCCACAGGGGATTCGGATCGGTGAGCTGCAGTTTTCGCCAGAAAACAGGCACAACTCCCGATCATACATGTCGCCCTAAGTGAGCAAATGAAGTACCAAAACTGCAAGAGAGCAGAGTTCCAGAAAAGCAAGCCAGAGGTCAGAAAATCAGAACTCCCAAGTAAGAGAAACACTAGCTAAGTCCAACCAAAAAATAACATTAAAGTCAATGGGAACCGAGCAGAAAGTCAGTGAACGGTTTTGTGAGCGGTTTTTGCAGCTATTTTTGGACAGATTTAGGGATTTGGAAAAAAAAGTGAAGAATGCTGCATTATAGGTTCTTCCTATAGTGGGTGTCTTTTTGCACTTTTTTAACACAGGAATGTCCTGCAAATACTCCTATTTTTCATCTGCGAACTTTAATTTGTGGAAGCTCAGGCTGCTGATCCTCGTCGCTACTGGAAGTAGAAGTTATGGTTGTAAACGCACTACTCATTTTTGTTAGATTTTTAAAAGGTTACAGGAGTACACAAAGAGGACATGTGGACAAGATGAAACCACAGTAGTTCTGCTAATGGGCTCGCTGGCAATGAACGTAACAGTTCACTGCCAGCGGGACAGAATCACGGGACCCGCCACCGCCCTCCACCTCTTGCCCAAGTGTTCAGAGGCAAGGGTCAGACTGTCCGGTACTGACGCTCCACTCTGCTAGCCTGCCTGATAAACATAAGGCCTTAGGCCTTACGCTTGCCAGGTGCCTGTCCCTAGTGCTGACGTGGGCGATGTGATGATGTCATATTATCACGCCGCCTGCGCCAAGGAAAGAGACTAGCTGGGAGCGAGTCACATCGAGGAATTGTGGTCAGGTGAGTAAGTTATTTCCTTATTTTTACACTAATGGAGCCTTATAGCTACCTATAGCTGCCTATATGGGGCCCTTATACCCTACCTAAAAACTGCCTATCTACCTATGTGGCCCATATAACTACCTAAACCCTGCCTGACTATCTATATGGGTCCCTATAGCCATCTAAACCCGGCCTACCTACCTATATGGCCCCTATGACCCACCTAAACCCTGCCTGCCTACCTACATAGACCAATATGCCCTACCTAAACCCTGCCTACCTACCTATATGGGCCCCTATAGCCTACCTTAAACCTGCCTACCAACCTATTTGACCCTCTATAGCTACCTAAACTCTATCTTCCTAATTATATGGTCCCATATACCTTACCTAAACCCTGCTTTCCTATATGGGCCCCTATAGCCTGCCTAAACCCTCTCTGCCTATATGGGGCCATCTATAGCCTACTTAAACCCTGCCTGCCTACCTATATTGCACCCCTATAGCTTACCTAAACCCTGTCTGCCTATTTGGGGCCCCTATAGCCTATTTACCTGGGGCCTTCCTACAGCCTACCTACCTGGGGACTGCCTACCTAACTGAGGCCCAACTACTGCCTACCTAGGGCAAATCTACCTACATACCTGTAGCCTACCTACCTGGGACCTATCTACCTGCCAGTGGCCTAACTACTGCCTACCTACCTAGGACCAATCTACCTACCTACATGTGGCCCACCTACCTGAGTCCAATGTCCTGCCTACCTTCCTGAGGCCTATGTACTGCCTACCAACCTATCTATAGGGGTCTACTTACCTGTTAACATGATTGTGAGGGGTACAGGCCATAGCTGCAACACAATCTCCAGGGAGTGAATCCTCTGTTCCTCCCCTCTAGGAGACTGGGCCTCTAAGCTATGGCCTTTAACTGCTATCCCACTCCTAGAAAGTTTGTAATGAGGTGGGGGACAGTGAGGGAGGTGCTGAAAAAGTGAGGATCTAAGATATATTTGTGTCCAAATTTACAGGAACGAGTGGTGGCCGGGAGAAGTCATCATGGCGGTCTGGACCGGATGCAGAACACAATTGAAAGTCAACGGCTCATCAGAGAAATGTCACCTGTGAGTCACAAGATGTAACTGCACTGTAATCACATATATGTCTGCAGAGTCTGTGTAATAGCGTTATTGGTAATGTTACACTTAGTATAGTGAATTTAAGTAGTATGATGGTGATATGTATGGTGAGGTAATCACTGCTTGTATTATCCAGTAACTGCATGATTTTTTAAGAGGTACTGGTAAATATTCCTGGTTGAGGAGGTGGGAGGGGGGGCATCCAAAAGTTTGTTATGGCCCAGGCTTCTCAAGATATGCCCCTATGTACAGGGGCACAGAGATAACCCAGCTGAACTCTTTGGTGCCATCTGGGCCTGGAGCCTCATACACATTCAGCTTATTTAACTTGTCTTGGACCATTTTTACACTCAGCCAAATTACTATATTAATTGGTGGGCTAACAGTACTGGCACCACCAATCTCCGCACTGGGCCCGCCACCATCAGCTCTAGCACTGCACCCATTAGTACTGACACCATCTACTGTTGAAACCAGAAATTTACATACACTATATAAAGACACATAAGCATGTTTTCTCACTATCTGACAAGAAATCAGAATAAATCTTACCTGTTTTAGGTCAATTAGGATTGCTAAAATTATTTATATTTGCCAAATGCCAGAATAATGAGAGAGAGAATTTTTAAGACATTTGAAATTAATTTTCTTCTATTGGGCAATCCCTTTAAATAGAAATAATTTTCTGTAGCGCGGTACTTAGCAGACATCCGTCACGTCAAGTCGGGAACCTGTCATTTCAAAGTGTTTGTCCACCGATGGTGTCTGGGGAAAGGAGGGTCCCAAGCTGAAGTTTTGCACCTGGCCCATGAGTCTTTAGCTATGCCTCTGGACAGAACTGTCCCCTAAAACCATTGAAAAGACTATAAAATACTGGACAGATTCTTAATCAGAATCTGACCATTATTTCATCACTGCCATGTGGCTGTAGCCTAAAGCTATGTCTCCACAGCACAGCTTTTCAGTAGTTTTTTTCAGTGTTTTTCATTGCTAAAACTGCTGAAAAAACAACTGAAAACAGGTCCCATAGACTTTATGTCACATCAGAGGAGGTGCAGTGGGCCCTGACTGCCACCCAGCCCACTGTCCCTGCCTACTTGGCGTGCTGCCCTAGGCGGCAGACCACAACTGGACGACAGCCCCTACGCTGCTAAGTGCAGGGCCGTCAGGGAAACTCAAAGTCCAACAGTCCGGGTCAGTCACAGTACCGGAACGTATATGCCAAGAAACATAAGCCAAAAGAATAGTCAAAAAGCAAGCCGGGGTCCAAACACGGTCAGGAGCGCAGTACAAAGTCGGAGCAAAGGCGAGGTCAGGAAGCGAGCCGAGGTCAGAAATCAGGAGAGCAAATACCAACAGGAAACACAGGAAGTAGCAAAGGGAAACCTTTCTCAGGCAAAGACTGAGAGAAGTGAGGGAGTTTAAATGAGGAACCCAGAGCCCGCCCCAGCAGACGATGGGTGCGGCCTCCGGGCCCTCCTATTGGCCAGTGCGACACACCCTCTGACTTGATTAGGAACTGAGCTGTCACTCCTAAGCTCATCAGCCCCGCTTCTCCCTGGGTGTGTCGACTGACTAGAGGGATTAACCCCTACCGTGCCTTGCTGCTTCACGGTGGAAACGTACGCCGTGACACTTGAATAGTAAAATCGTTCTGTAGTCTCCCCACAACTTTTTTTTTTTATGCTCGTTTTTGCTGCTGTTTTTTTTTTTTTGTATCATGTTGCAAAAAACGACAGAGCAGGGCAGAAAATGAACTATTGGAGTCTACGTAAACAACAACAAGTGGGACACATTTCTGAAGTGGAACGAAATCTATTGGATATTTTAAACTTTTGTAGAAGCAAAAAAAAATGAAAAGTGGGGCGTGCAAAATTTTTCAGCCCCTTTACTTTCTGTGCAGCAAACTCAATCCAGAAGTTCATTGAGGATCTCTGAATGATCCAATGTTGTCCTAAATGACTGATGATGATAAATAGGGATAAGCGATTATAATCGACAAAGTTGAAATCGGCACGGTTTTTAGGTTGATCGGAAAGTTCTCAATTTAGGTGAGAATCTGCGCATAATCTATTACTATTGTGCCATTTTCAGCGCTTCCTGTCATTTTGGCGGCCAGCAAATCAGCTTAGAGCATAGAGCAGGGCGAGTTGGGTGTGCGACGTCATCACTGTGATGTGTATGGTTGTCATTGGCTGGAAAAATCACATGACCTTGTTTTGCATAGAACAGCGCTTCCTGTTCATCATCAGTGTGTCAGTGTCTCTCATTAGAGCAAGACGTGTGCTAGATCTCTCCTCAATACAGCTCAGCTCAGAGACACAGTTCTCTTTATTCACACAGACAACTATGCTTTCAGCTGTGAACATTAGAACATAGGTAGATTAGAGAATTTCAGCTCTTAGTTAGTTAGGAACCTGCATTAAAATGGCTTTTTTTTTACCAGTTTTTGGCCAGCACACCTCGCACCTGAGGTGAAATAGTACCTTTTATTTTGTGCAGCCCAGTTTTGTTCAAAGACCCACCTTGTACTTACATTAGGATACAGAAATTTTCTAGTAACTGCTGTTGTATTTCATTGGTGCAAAACCCACCTTTTATTATCTGTCTCAATTTTAATTAAGTGTTTTTCACTTTGGCGCAGCCCATTTTTGTTCAAAGACCAATCTTGTACTTATATTAGGATACAGAAATTTGCTAGTAATTGCAGGTGTATTTCATAGGTGCAAAACCCACCTTTTATTATCCGTATACATTTTAATTAGGTGTTTTTCACTTTGGTGCAGCCCATTTTTGTTCAAAGACCCATCTTGTACTTATATTAGGATACAGAAATTTGCTAGTAATTGCAGGTGTATTTCATAGGTGCAAAACCCACCTTTTATTATCCGTATACATTTTAATTAGGTGTTTTTCACTTTGGCGCAGCCCATTTTTGTTCAAAGACCCATCTTGTACTTATATTAGGATACAGAAATTTGCTAGTAATTGCAGGTGTATTTCATAGGTGCAAAACCCACCTTTTATTATCCGTATAACATTTAAATAGCTGTATTTCACTTTGGTTCGCCCCAGTTTTTTTCAAATAGCCACCTGGTACTTAAATTTGGATACAGAAATTTTGTAGTTACTGTTGGTGCATTTCATTGGTGCAAGAACCACCGTTTGTTATCCGTATAACTTTTAAATAGTTGTATTGAATGTGGTGCGGCCCTAGTTTTTTTTCAAATAGCCACGTTGTACGACAATTCTGATAGAAAAATTTTCTAGCAACTATTCTCGTTTGTCATTGCTGCAAAAAAGATCATGGTGCACGACTATCTGCGTCTCAACACCGATGTTTTTGGATATGTTCCGGACCCAATAGACTTCTGGGTATCCAAAATGGATGAATGGCCCGAGCTGGCTCGCCACGCCATAGAGGTGTTGTCCTGCCCAGCAGCCAGCGTCATATCTGAGCGGACCTTCAGCACAGCTGGAGGAGTCATTACAGACAAACGCATCCGGCTTTCCACAGATAATGTTTGACTTTCATCAAGATGAATCAGGCATGGATCTCTGATGATGTTGTGGCCGCAATTGCTGAGGTCACCGATTAGTTGCCGGTCTACTTCACATTCCTCTTCCAAAAGAAATGGTCCTCTTGAAAACTTTTTTTTTAAAATGATCATTTCTTACTGCAATTTTTATTCTCAGTTCCCAAAAGTTCATTTTGCTGGTTTTGCGGTGAGGAGACTGTAAAAGACACCAAGGTTTCATGAAAAAACTGAATTCCATTTACTTACTTTATCTTTAGAATTTTTCGCATTGCAAATGGTTTTGAGGTCATGGTGCTGTGAGATACAGCTATAATCATGGTCCTTTGGAACAGAAATGTGGCTTCTAAGTGGCATTTCTCCCTCACAATTTTTAACAGTGGCTGAGAAGTCATTTTTATAATTTTTGGGGTATAATTTTTTGTGGTTTCTAACAGACATTTGTTCTTCACAATTGTCAAGAGTGGCTCAAGGGTGATGGTGCTGTCAAAAACAGGAATAGGTAGGACACTGTTAATGGAAACATATTGCAAAATGACTTGTTTTTTGCAAGATCTTTAACATAGCTAGCAATCCCTGTAGTGAGACAACCCATTTAATACAATAAAAAAAAAGAGAAACAAAGACTTGGTGGGATTCCATCCTAAAAATGGTGGTTGAAAGACGCCTTTTTCCGGCACTCTTTAATCTGTGGGTCAGACAGATTTAAGGGTCATGCTGCGTTCCAGGACAGGGATAGTCCATGTCCAGTTCAAGTAAAATGATGGTTCAAATCATACTGCCTTCTGTCACTTTTTAATTTGTGGGTCATACAGGTTAAAGGGTCATGCTTCGGTACAAGACAGGGATAGTGAATAGTCTGAGTTTTTTTCTATGACTCTTGTTGCCTAATTGTCTTGCCTAAGATGTAGCACGTATCCATTTTACTGTTGTGGATGTTAATTCCAGCTTCTCCAGCCCTGTTTAAGTGTAAGAATGAATGTGTTGTTCCTCTCGCATAGACTTTAATGGTCATCGGCGATAATCTATTATCGACTATCGGATATCGGCATGATAATTGCCGATATCGAATATCGATCCGATGACGATAGTTGACGCAATCGCTCATCACTAATGATAAATATAATCCACCTGTGTGTAATCAAGTCTCCGTATAAATGGACGTGCTCTGTGATAGTCTCAGGGTTCTGTTTTAAAGCAGAGAGCATCATGAAGACCAAGGAACACATTGAGGCAGGGCCGTGATACTGTTGTGAGAAGTTTAAAGCTGGATTTGGATACAAAAAGATTTCCCGAACTTTAAAAAATTCCCAAGGGAGTACTGTGAAAAGCAATCATATTAAATTTAAAGGGAGTATCCGAACCACTTAAAATTACAAGGGGGGGGGCCCGGGGGGTTGGTCCCTTTTTTTTTTCCAAAAAAATTTTCATCTAAAACAAGGAAAGCTGCCGAATAAAAGGCGCCAAGAGGCCCATATACTCTGGATGGGGGGGGCGAAGGGGCTTACAGCAAAGGGGGGAGAGCCCTGCCCATAAGGGGGGACAAAAAGAGTCATTTGGGAAAAATTTTGGGGGGTTTTGGGGGGGAAAAGGGGGGGGGGGCAAAGGGAAAAGGCCTTTTTCTAAAAGGGATATCCATAAAAAGTCTTTTTTTAAAAGTTTGCCACAACCCCCTTTGAGAAAACCCCAAAACATGGGGAAAGGGAAATTTTGGCTCTGGTCAATAAAAACAAAATCCAGCTTTTTTGGACAAATGAAAAAAAACGATATTTTTTGGCATAAAAAGAACACAGCTCATCCCCCTGAAACCCCATCCCCCCTGTCACAAATGGTGGGGGCGGGAAAATAAGGTTTGGGGCCCTTGATTTTTTCAGCGGGACAGGGAATAGGGTTTTAAAATTTTAGGGGAAAGATAGGGACCCAAAATAAAGGACCATTCTGGAAGAAAACATTTTTGGAAAGTCTGAAAAAGGGACCTGGGGGACGGAAACAGAGTTTTATTTTCCACCAAGACAATGATCCCAAACATAAAGAAAAACCCTTTCAAGGGAAAGGGTTCCAAAAAAACGAAGGGCCCCGGGGTTTTTTAAAAATGGCCAAGCCCCAAAAGCCAGCCCTGAATCCAATCGAGAAATCGAGAACTGGGGAAAGACCTGGACCTTTTTTTTTTTTTTTTTTTTTTTTACTGTTTTATATAGGATTTTCCCTTTTTCCTAGGGCCTATGGCGGGGTGTTTTTAAAGGCTACTTTACATGGCAGCTGCAGAACCTTTTTGGGGTATCTGCTCCCATGAAAATTACCCCTTTCAATTAATTTGCAGGGTGCGCACCGCTCCTCATTCGCTAACGCCGGGGACCGCACCCAATCAAAAAGGGGTTTCCCCGCGGTTTCGACGGCGGGAAAGGGGGGGAAATTGCGGGGGGATGCATTCAGGAAGCCAGCTTTTGGGGTTCAACCCCTTAATTTAAAAAATAGGGTTTAATATTTATGAAGCCCTTATTGTTTTTGATATAAAATTTTTTTTTGGGGGGAAAAAGGGGGGGTTAATTTCACGTAATAATGGGGGAGTGTTTTAAAAAAATTTTTTTACTTGCTTATTCACCCACCCTTTCACAAACAATTTTTAAAATTTAATTTTTAACTTTTTGTCATTCTTTTGGGCATACCTATTGTTTTAAATTTTTTTTATTTTTTTTTTTTTTTAAAATTAAATTTAATTTTAATTAATTGCTGTAAACCCTTTTTTTCGATTGGCTTCCCAAAATATTAACATATTGACAAATGGATTTTTTTGTTTTAAAAATTTAAAAATTTTCTTAATTACACCCCAATAAATTTGGGAAATTTTTCCATATAGAGCTACACGGCTTGGCTTAAAATCCCTTTTGCTCCCCCCCCAAAGACGGGGTTTGGAGTTAAAAAGCAAATAAAGATTTGTTAAAACAATGAGGGCGCTTGGCTTTCACTCTTTTCCCCCAACCCTTGGATATCCCGTTAGATAGGTACTTGGTTTTTGATAAAAATTAACCCGCACCATACCCCAACCCGCTTAGGGGAGGCCCCCCAACCTTCCATTCAGTTCAACAAGAAAATAGCATTACCCAGAACTTTTTCAATTAGTAGCAAAAATGTTTTAAAAGTTTTTAAAAATTAAAAACCCCAAACTGATTAATCGGAAGTAAAAAAACTTGAAAAATTTTTGGGTTTTATATTTTTTAAGACTTTTAATACATTTTTGCTACTAATTGAAATAAGTATCTGCTACTCGCTTTTTTAACCGTTGTGATATCCCCGTAAGGTAAAAAAAAAAGACTATTTTTAAATTCCCAAAATGCCCCATAAAGGTGCCCCAAACCCCCCAAAAAGTTTTTCCCCTTTTTTTGATCCCTTCATATATAAATTACAAAAAGTTTAAATGTAAAATCAACTATACTAAAAAAAAGGGGCAAAAAGTTTTTTTAAACACCCCAAAATTTTTTTTAAGTTAAAAAAAAAAAACATTTAGGGTTTAACCCTTAAAGGGGGAAAAAGGGAGGAAAAATTTTACCAAAAAAAAAATTTTAAAAAATTTAAAAAAAAAAAAGTAATAGTAGACATGAAAATAAAGGTCCAAAGTCGCTTCTCTATAAGAAAGAATCCATTCACTCTTTTATATTTGGGGGCAAAAGAACTGGTTCACAAAGAGGCACATTTAAAAAAAGTCTCTTTTTTCCCCCCACTCCGTTTTAAAAAACCGATTCCCATGTAGGCCAAAAAATGTCAGCGCCCCCGGCACCTTCAGGACTTGTAGACTTTTCCCCATTTTTAAAAACCCAGTAAAACATCGATTTCCCTTCCCCTTTTTGCACTATCCCGAAGATGCCACTTATAAATTTTTTTGCCCCCCGAAGTCTAGGTTTAAAAACTTTCCTGAGCACATCCCCAAGTCTCATCTGTGACCATCACAAAGGGGAAAAGGGGAAAGGGGTGGGGGTTTCAGGAGAGGGCTAAAAGGCAAAAGTACCTTTTTTTCCCGAAACCCATGGCCAAATACAGGGGTTTTAACCAAAAACCATGAGTCACCCCCTGTTCCATAGACAGGGGGAAATTTAAAAGTCAAAATTTTTTTTCGTGCATCACCGATTTGCTGTTTTTTCTTCTCTTCTGCGTTTAAATGTCTGTTGGGGTTAAAATTTCCTTTTTTCTGTGCGATTTTGGGCAACAATTCAAGCTTTACATTTGTCAAGTATTTTTCCTTTTTTTGTGCAAAAGTATTTTGCTTGACGATCACTGTGCCTATTCGCTACTTTTTTTTAAAAAAAATGTTTTCAAATTTTGATAAATTCTGCAATAAACTTGATTTAAAAAAAAAAAAATGCCTACTCACCAAATGCCATCAAGACCACCCCCAAAAAACCTTTTTCAAAGTTAAAATTTTAATTGCCCAAATGTTGGTGGGTGCTGAACACGAAAATTTTTCTTACTGTCATTTGGGACAAATGCAAATTTGGGAAAATTGCAATTTGGGCTCAAAAACCTGCAGCAAAACCCGCTTCCCTGTCTCGGAAGTTGGGTTTGGGGAAACACTTAGGCTTTTAAAAGGGGCTGCCCGATCAACTGCATGTAATTTCCCCAATCCTAGAAATGGTTTACTTTCCAACCCGGAATTGGGGGTGCAAAAATGAATGAAGTTTTAAACCCAAATTTTCCCGAAATCTGGAAAAAATTTTCAAAAAAAATTTGTCACCATTGTGGGGACACTCATTTGTTTATTTTTAAAAAGCACAATGTAGAACACAGTACAAAAAATTTTTTTTCAAAAGTTTTTAAAAAAGAAAATTTTGGGAGCATGATGAGTAGCCTCTCCGCGGGGGAAATTTACTTAAACTGACCCCATGACTGTCTTCTTGGGAATAAGTGGGGCCCGAAAGGGACATTTTGGTAAAATCCACAAAATTTTTGGGGAAATCTAAAGGAAAGAAAAAAGCTTTTTTTTTAAAACAATTAAAAAAAATTTTTTACAAACTTTAAAATTAACCTATGTCAATTTTTCATGTTAAAATGGTCTTGACATTTTATTTTTTAAAAACCAAAAACATTTATTAAGGTAATTTTGGGGTTTTGAAAAAAAACTTATTATGTTATTATGTTAAGGGTATATACCTTGTTAATGATAAAACCCTTGCAAGGGGAAATTTAAAAAAAATAAGGGGCTTAACACAACCCCAAAAATAAAAAAAAAGATTAAAAAAATTTCCTTTTCAAATTTATGATAAAGGGATTAAAATTTCCCCCATCTGGTAAAAAAGCGGTTTATTTTGGGTGTACCCAATTAGGACGTCCTTTTTGGGTTTTTTATTTCTGAACAAAACTCAAAAATTTCAAATTTCCCGTGATACCATTAACCCCAAGTAAAAGAGTTAAAAAAAAAACTATTAAATTTTTTATGCACATACCTCTCTTTGCAGATAAAAAACCCCTCAAACAAATGTAACTTTCCCCATACATCCCTTTAAAGGTTAGTGAACTCATGGTAGTTCACCTTTCCCCGTGCTGCTGCTTCCTTTGGGAAAAGGGCTTCAGAGTCACTTAGCAAAAAAAGCACGTCTCATTTTTAAAGGGGAAAGGCAAAAAAATTGTGATAGTACAAGAAACTGGAGGCAATGGACAGAGGTATGATCCCTTGGGGGGACTTTACTGAAAAATCACGTGGCTTCTAGGCTCCAACGGGAAAGGGGCTGTATTTCCCTTGTAGCTCGGGCTAATTATAATAGGTTCCCCCACTTACAGAAGCAATCAGCAAACAATAGCAACAAAAAAAAGTTAGTTAGAAATGTTCCCCAGAAAGCTCTTTTCTGACTTTATACAGGACACAATTTCGTAAAATAGTATATAAAAAAGAAAATAAACACAACAACATAAAATAATTAATAAAACAGCATCATCAGGCGAAGACAACACTAAGGGGGAGGGCTGTATACAGATGGCAGCGCAGGAGCATCATCAGATGGATACAGCACTAAGGGAGAGGGCTCTATACAGATGGCGGCGCAGGAGCACCATCAGGTGGATACAACACTAAGGAGGAGGGCTGTACACAGATGGCAGCGCAGGAGCATCATCAGGCGAAGACAATATTAAGGCTATGTTCAACGGTAATGGGGGTTTTCAGGTTACAGATGGCTGTAGGGTATCATGGGGTATATACATAAGAGGGAGGATTAACACAGTGAGGGGGTGGGGTCATGAGGCAAAAATACAAACAAAGAGGGGGGAGTACAAGGTGGAGGGGTAGGAGCATCATGAGGCGGATACAAACACTAGTGGGAGGGATGTACACAGATGGAGGTGTAGGAGTATCATGAGGCAGATATAACACTAAGAGGGAGGGATGTACACAGATGGAGGTGTAGGAGCATCATGAGGTGGATACAACACTAAGAGGGAGGGATGTACACAGATGGAGGTGTAGGAGCATCATGAGGTGGATACAACACTAAGGAGGAGGGCTGTATACAGTTGGAGGTATAGGAGCAACATGAGACAGATACAAAACTAAGGTGGAGGGCTGTACAAAGATGGAGGTGCAGGAACATCATGGGATGGATACAACATTAAGGAGGAGGGCTGTACACAGATGAAGGTGCTGGAGCATCATGGGACGGATACAACACTAGGGTGGAGGGCTGTATATAGATGGCAGTGCAGGAGCATCATCAGGTGGAGAAAACATTAAGGGGATGGGCTCTACGCAGATGGAGGAGCAAGAGCAACATGGAACGGCGACAACACTAAGGTGGAGGGCTGTATACAGATCGAGGTGTTAGAGCAACATCAGGCGAAGACAACACTAAGGGGGAGGGCTGTATACAGATGGCAGTGCAGGAGCACCATCAGGCGGAGACAACATTAAGGGGATGGGCTATACGCAGATGGAGGTGCAGGAACACCATCAGGTGGATACAACACTAAGGGGGAGGGCTGTACACATATGGCTGTGCAGGAGCATCATCAGGTGGAGAACCATACACAGATGGTGGTGCAGGAGCATCATCAGGCGAAGACAACATTAAGGAGGAGACAGGGCTGTTCCTAGGCTAAATTTCACTCAGGACGAGGTAAAGAAATTTCGCCCCACCTCTCCCCGTAACATATAGCGCCACATTACATCACCATAAACCAAAGCCAAAATATACAAAAAGCTTTACCACAATCTGCTACATATAAAACTACTAAATAATAGTCATACAGTTACCAAATAACACCGCTACACCAACCAGAATCCCAAGACCAGTAAGACTACATATCACCAGCACACAGTGACCGAATAATACCACCACACAATGACCACATATCACCACCATACAGTGACTGAATAATACAAACTGACCATTACTGAATACAAACCATTATATTTCAACCAATATTACCGGCGTACAGTGACCATACAATGATGGATACCTGCTGTACACAGGCTCTGCAGACATATAAATGATTACAGTAAAGTTATATCTAGTGACTCACAGGAGACGTCTCTGAAGAGTTGTTCTCTTTCTCTTCTTCTTCTTCTCCATCTGTCCCAGACGCCATGACGACTACTCCCGACTCTTCACTGTAAAATTTACAAAACAAATATCTTAAGACTCCTCAATTTATCAGCACTTCTCTACCAATTCCTATCTCTATACAAACTCCCCATCTATAGCACCTCATATAGTAGCCATGTAATATGCCCCCTGTAGCCACATAGTAGCCACATTATCCAGTTAGTATCCCCCTGTAGCCAGTTCATGCCCCCTGTAGCCACTGATGCCCCCGTAGCCAGTGATGCCTCCGTCATCAGATGATGCCCCCCGTAGCCAGGTGATGCCCCTGTGGCCAGTAGATGCCCCCTTGTAGCCAGTGATGCCCCCTGTAGCCAGTGATGCCCCCCTGTAGCCAGTGATGCCCCCCTTGTAGCCATGTGGAGATTGCCCTCCTTGTAGCCAGTGATGCCCCCTGTAGCCAGTGATGCCCCTTTGTAGCCAGTGATGCCCCCTGTAGCCAGTGATGCCCCCCTGTAGCCAGTGATGCACCCCCTTGTAGCCAGTGATGTCCCTGTAGCTAATTATAAAATAACAAAAAAGTACTCACCTCGGTCCGCGCATCCCGATCCGGAGCTGCTGAGCGTTGGGAGCTGCTGAGTTGTGTAAGCAGCGTGACGTCATCACGCTGCTTACACTGTCACACAGCTCCCAGGGGTCTCCTCGGCGGCAGAGCTGCCGTCCGAGGAGACCCAGCGTCGCAGGGGGCGCGGTGAAAGCTGTGCGCCTCCTGCAACGCTGATACAGGGAAGGAGTCAGGAGGGGAACGATCCGTCCCGTCTCTTCCCTGAACCAGCAGCTGCTGGCAGGGGCGATCCTCCAGGCAGGTGAGCGGCCCGCCTCGCCCACCCCTAGGAACGGCCCTGGGGGGAGGGCTGTATACAGATGGAGGTGCAGGAACACCATCAGGCGGATACAACATTAAGGAGGAGAGCTATACACAGATGGTGGTGCAGGAGCACCATCAGGCAGAAACAACACTAAGGCTAGGTTCACACGGCTTATTGCGGGGACGGATTTCGCCCGCAATTACGTAGGCTGCCGTGTAACGGGGGTGGGGTGGGGGGGACGGCAGCTCGCCGGCCCCATAGATATCCATTACCCATGGCGCGTATCCAGCCGGGATAATGTGCATGTCATATAATACGCCAAGCGGGGAGGGGAGATGGAATCCATAGTTCTCTATGAGAACTGTGGATTACCGTAATGCCTGGGACAATTCAGCCGTATTGGAGCGCAATACGGCACACAATATGGCTGAAATCCATCCCAGAATCAGCCGTGTGAACATGCCTTAAGTGGGAGGGCTGTATACAGATGGAGATGTAGGAGCACCATCAGGCAGAGACAACACTAAGGGTATGTTCACACGGCCTAACAGCAGAGCGTACAGTATGCCCTGCAATTACACCGGGTGTTCGGGAGTCACGCTGATACGCACGTACTTCCGCGATATGGGGGGACCGGCAGCCCGCCAGCCCCATTGACATGCATTACTCGCAGCGTGTATTCGCAGTAAGTAATTGACATGTCACTTATCTCCCCCGTGCGTACAATACGATCGTATTGTATGAGCGGGGAGAGGAGGAGTAATCCATAGTTCTCTATGAGAACTGTGAATAACTGTAATGCATGTCGTAATTACTCCGTGTGAACATACCCTAAGGCTAACTTCAAACGGCTTAATTGCGGGGCGTAATTCCGACCCGCATTTATGTCGTGTGGATGGGGGTGGGAGCAGGGGGCCAGCACCTCGCCGGCCCATAGACTATCGTTACTAGCGGCGCATATACGCCGCTAGTAAATGACATGTCACTTATCTCCCCCCCGCGGTGTAGTGTGCTGGCTGCAAAATGTTACAATATTGTATATATCTGGCTGGGTGCAGGAAGGAGTCAGGTTCAGTCTGGGTGAGAGCTTCAAGGAATAAAGCAAGCAGCCTAAAGTCTGTCTTGTGTTCATACACTACATTTGGCGACGAGAATGGCGAGATTCCTGGATTTACCAGCTATGGGACCTTTTGATGTGTCTGGAGACCACACTAGTCTGTCACAGCGCTGGGACAAGTGGAAAAAGGGATTCCAGTTCTATGTTACAGCCACAGGAGTGACTGCACCTGCTCAGAAGAGAGCCATGCTGCTGCATCTAGCTGGGCCAGAAGTCCAGGACATCTTTGAAACCCTGGGAGAAACACGGGACGATTCAGATTATGAGACAGCAATGAAAAGACTGAGTGAGTACTTTGAGCCAAAGAAAAATATTCAATATGAAAGATATCAGTTTAGACAGGCTGTACAAGAAGTGGGAGAAAAAAATTGATGTTATGTGACTAGACTTTAAATATCTTGCAAAAAACCTGTGATTTTGGGGACTGTTTCAGAGGAGTAAACAGAGTTTTGGTTTTTGAGAAATGTAGCTTGTCACCTCAGAAGAAGGTTAGTGAGGAAACCCAAATCTAAAAATTTTTAAATTTGGAAAAATTGCAAGGTATTGAAGTGTCTGGTACAGGCCCGACATTTTAAAACAAAGGACTGCGTCAGTCAATCAAAGTCCCCAAAACCCGCCCATGGGTAATTTGGAACATCAGGGAAAAAAACTACAGACATAAAAACTAATTTTGGGCCCCATTTGGGTTAAATTTGTAGCAAAAATTTTACAGTGAAGAAAAAAAACCCCAAAAAAAAATAATTTTGTACTTGATTTGCCCTTTTAAAAAAAAAGCCCCCCAAAAAGGTGGGGCCCCCAAACAAAAAAACAAAAAAAATTTTTTCTCCTAGAGAGGAAAAAAATTTTGGTTCCCCTAAAACCCAAATATCCCAAAATTGTTGTACGACCCAAGGGGTGAAAAATTGCCCCCCCGGGGGGGGTAGTCGCCCCACCAGGAGCGGGGCCCCACCTTTTTGGAGCGCACCCTAGGTCAGACCCCTTTTAAAAAGTTCCTTTAAAAGGATAAACCCGCAGGATCCCCTATGTTGCTATAGACCCCTCTAGGAAGAAACCCAAATTTTTATCCACTTTTAAAAACATTTTTTTTTGTAACATGTACAAAACAAGAAAAAAAAAAAACAAAAATTTTTGTTTTCATCATTGATTCCCGAAACCTTGGGGATTTGTTTAAAACCCACAAAAAAAAAACAAAAAAAAAACGTTCCCCTTGTATCAAATTTAATTTAAAAAAAACCCGGGGTGATTTGTTTAAGACCCGAGGTTTTCCCCAAAAAAATTTTTATAGGGTTCATCAGGGGTAAAACAAAGGGAAAAATTTAAAACCAAAAAAGGGGGGAAAATTAAATCAAAACCCTACCATAGACTAATTTGATAAAGATACTTTGCAATGATATCCTTAATGGTGGTTAAAGCCGTTAAAAATTTAAACCAATAAGATACGATTGATGATGTGTTGATGTCCCCAGTGTGGACGATATGCCATGCCCTCCATGCCCCCCATGAAGATCTTTTTAAAATGGACACCACCCCAAGTGATTTTACAAAAACCAAAAAAACTTCCCGCCACTTTAAAGATTCCAAAGGGGAAACATGGATGATTTGGGACAACCAATGCGTTTGGGGTTCCTTATAGCCTTAGATTTACCGTGGAGAACAGTTGCAAAACTTTCTGGAACTTGAATCATTGGGAAACCCGGGGGGAAAAGGAAAAACCCCTGGGTTTTCTCCATTAGTTGTTGTACCAAGGGAAAATGATATTCGGATCTGTTTTGGATATTTGAATGCATTTAAACCCCAAACTGTTACTTTAGACCCAAAACAACCCCAAAAACCC
The DNA here is from genome assembly GCA_025379985.1 of Phyllomedusa bahiana. Lineage (NCBI taxonomy): Eukaryota > Metazoa > Chordata > Amphibia > Anura > Hylidae > Phyllomedusa > Phyllomedusa bahiana. The sequence goes on from JAODAL010008973.1 coordinate 39,387, forward strand.
ACAACTGAAGGGTGTTTTTACTGAGATGAATGGGGAAAGTTTTCTTTTGCAAACTGGATTTGGGGTTTTCATTTAAAATTGGGAAATTTAACCCCCGATCTAGGTCATTACCCAAAATTTGCAAGCCCCAAAGGTCTTTTTAGGTACAAAGGGATGTTTTTTTGGGGTATCCCCAGCCCTGAAAGGCCTTATCAGGGACGTCGTTCAGCAAAATTTTAAGGGGTGTGAAGGAACATAAAATTTTGGGTTTATATAAAATTTTTGGGGAGCAAAACAAAAAGGGCACGACGAACGTCTCCCCCTGCAGCGCTTTAAACGCTTAAATTGGGGAAAGGGGGCTGGGTTTAAAAGGGTTTAAGTGCAAATTTCAAATGAAAAAAAGTTTACTTTCCTTTGGGGCCCCGTTTCTGTCTGACCAAAAAAATTGGGCCGGGAGGGACGTAAGATCAAAGGGTGTGTTGATGCCCCGAAACCCCCGATAACCCCGCGAAGTGCGAAGCTTTCTTGGGGGTTTTTTTAATTACTGTGAAAGTTTATTCCAGTTTGGGACTGTTTAGCGGAAACCCTGAGAAGCTAACCGCCAAAAAAAAGTCCCTTGGAAAATGGGGGGTGTTTGAAAAAAAACCCCTTTAATGAAATTTTAAAAGGCGGGGTTACCTGTGCAACAAAATTTTTGCCTATTTCAACCTTTTTAGCACAAAATCAAATTATTGTCGATGCCAGCCCTGTTGGATTAGGGGGCCTTCTTAGTAAAAAGGGCAAGAAACAGGCAACTAAGCCCTATTCAGTATGCAAGCAGACCCCTTACTGTTTGGGGAAAAAAGACGGTATTTTCAGATGAGAAAAAAGGTTTTGGGGCTTTTTTGGGAATGTGAAAGGTTCCACATATCTTATGGCCCTGATTTTGAAATTTTTAACGATCAGAACCCACTGGAGGTGATATATTCCCCTCGATCAAAACCATCACCCAAAATTGGGGAAAAGGGTTTTTCGACTTTTGCCTTTTCCCGGGATTTAAAGTGCAAACCCAGGCCCCCCGGATCTACAAATGCAGAAAATCCCAACTTTCCCTGTTTGGTCCAGTTTCGCACCATGTCTTAACTTATTTAAAAGAGTACATACGTTTTGTTGTTGCAAAGCCACTCCCGAAAGCATTGACACCCGGGAGGTGGCAAATTGTCATCAGGGGACACAAAAATTTAAAAACAGTTGAGAAAGTGTATCGGGACATGGCGGGGAAAAGTTTTGTGACCCGGGATGTCCCCAGAAAAAAACATGAACTGAGTTTTTGATGGACAATTATTTTCGGGGGGAAATTTGTTTTTGTGAGGGCCTAAAGAATTACGAAAGAAAAATTTTAAAACTTAGCTCATGGGGGGCCCCCAAGGTATTGTGGGAACCAAAAAAGTTTAAAGCGAAAAAGGGTTTGGGGTGGCCGGAACCCGAAAAGGTTATGGAAATTTATGGTTTCTTTCATGTGGGGCCTGTCAATGGTGGGCAGAAAAACCCTAAACCAGAATACCAGTAACAATACTGTTCTACCAAAGGGAAAAGGGGAAAGTTTGGTTTATTGATCTGTGGGACACCCCATCGGGAAAACCACCAATTTAGGCGTTGTGGACTATTTTTTAAAGGGGGCCCAAGAGGGGGTTTAATTTCTTTTAAAGCAACTTCTTTTTTCAGGGTCAAGGGGGGGTGGTGACCCCAAAAGGGAAAACCCGCCCCACTGTTCCTGCCTGCTTGACGTGCTGCCTGGGCGGCAGAGGGCCAATGGGTGACGCCCCTTGGCTGTTAAAGGGGCTGGGGCTGTAGAAGGAAGAAAAGTCAGACAGCCCGGGGTCAAAAACAAATAGGAACCCCAAAAGCAAAAATTCAGAACCGGGATTTAATAAACGTAAAAAAGGAGGTAAAAAGGGGGCCAAAGGGAAAGCAAAAGAAAAAAATCAGGGGGAAAAAACCCGGGGGGTTCGGGGAAAAAAAGCCGAGGTCGGGTTTACAAGTTAAGCAAAAACAAAAAAAAACCGAAAAAATTAGCACGAGATACCCCGGAATATCACAGGCGCACCCACTCACCCTTTGGGAGTTTTAAAAGGGGTTTCCCTGGAAAATGCCCCTGCAGTGTTTGGACCCACCCTCGGGTTTCCCTTTGGTGGTCCCAACTCCCCCCCTGTCAGAAGTGGCGGGCCCCCCTGTCACTCACAGGGGTTGGGTCAGAAAGCAAGTGTTTCAGGGTGGGATGTCCCATAACCCTGTACAGAACATTGCCCCCCTGCAGCCGAGCACGCCCACCCCTGACAGAAAAAACCCCCCCTTTTAGGAGGGGCCCCCGGACCCTTCCTGGTCTGGGTTTTGTCTGGCTGGACTCATGGAATTCCCCTTTAAACCAGGTGATCAGCATGTTTCCTCCCCTCAGGACCACCCCCCTTTTCCAAGCCAGGTCCCTGCAGTGACCTTTGGGCCTTTACGCGAATCTAAACTACGGGCAACTTTATTTTTTTAAAACTCCCCTCTAGGGAAAACTGGTAAAAGGGAGCCCTTAGAGGGCGGAGGGCACAGGTGAAAAATAAAACTTCGAAGTTTCCGACCGGGGGCACGTTATGTATACAGAGAAGAGGGGGAATTTTTAGTGTTTAAACCACCCGGGTTAGCCCTCCTGAAACCCCATATGGAAGTTCAAAGGGACAGGGGGAGGGATGTTCACCCGGAGGACGGTTTTTGGGAAAATTAGCCGGCCCCAAATTCACAAGATTGCATAGGCCCCAATCTGGCACAGCTGCTTCCCGATTTGAACATTTTGCCTTTCACATCTATTGCCCGCATGGTTTAAAGGGGAATCTGGTAAAACACTGTTGTCCCCCTGACCCAAAATTTTCCCCGGGAAATTTCCCGTCCAAAAACTGGATTATGTTTTGAAGCCAGGGGCAGCCCCAAAACCCCATTTACGGGCCAGCACCCCTTTATGACGAAAAAGAAAAACCCCTTTTTTTAATTTTGTATGGATTCGACCACCATTCCAGTCAGGGGTACCCAAAATTTTTGGGTTGTGCCCGAGATAGTGGGGGGGGGTCAATATACTTCCCCCAGCGAGTCAGATTGCGGGGCTACAAAAGGAAAGCCCCGAGTTTTTGGGAAAGAGCATCAACAAAAATTTGAAGTGATCCCCGAATCCACAAAAGCAAATCCCCCGAAAATTTGGGAAACGCAAGTATGAAAACTTAATGGTTTGCAGCAACTTATTAAAACAATAGGAAAAAACCTTTCTCGCATAGGTGATCCTCCTGTGCCTCCTAGGCAAATTTGGGGGTTTTTCCCACCTGGTTTCCCTTTGGAAAAATTCCCCAATTCTGTGTCCCTCTTTCCCCGTAGAACACCCAAAACCCCCGGATTGACGAGTAGCCTAGGTCACTTGCCGCAATGACAGAAAAAAACCCCCACTTGCATGGGCTCCTTGGGTTTAAATCGGGAAAAAAGGGGTTTTGGGGGGGACCATGGCGTGGACCACCGGGGGGGGAAAAATTTTCCTCCCCTCTCTCCCCAAAACGTCTGTCCAGGGTGAACGGCCAGTGCCATGGCCCCCATCTAAAGTTTCCGGGGGAGGGTAAACCCCCAAATTTAAATTCCCTTTTTTTGGTCAGCTAACCCCAATCTAAATAGCACCTGGAAGGGGGGGGGTGGTCGTTCCACCCCCGACGGAACGCACCCGCGACGAAAAAACGGAGCAAAAAAATCCTCCCCAGTCTTTTTAAAACCCGCCCCCAAAGGGGTCAAAATGAGCCCCCCGGCCAAAAGCTTCCCCATCTGGTCATTAAAGGTACCCCTAAAAAGGGGAAAAAAACCTGTCCAAGGGAAAACAGTTTAGGTTTAGTAAAGCGGGGGAACGAAAAATGTCCACGACTTGGGGGGGCCCCGCAGTAAGGACATAAAAAAATTCCACGCTTTGTTCCCATTCCCCGAGGTAAGTGGGCGGAGGCCCAAAATCAGGCGAAACCCTTTTTTTAAAAAAAAAGCCACCAAAGGCCCTTTCCTTTTTACCTGCGAAACCCGTCAAAGGGAACTGGTTTGGGGGTTCCCCAAGAGGGGAAAGGGAAGAAAGGGGCCCTATGACTTGCGGGAGACTCCCCGCTGTTTTTACCCCCAGCGCCAGATCCTGGGGTAGCTGGGGTTTTAAGGGCCCCTGCATTGCTCTTTCCCCGAGCTGTAATGGGGGGCCATAGTGATGGTTTGGGGCCCGTTAAAAGTTTCGGCTGTGATAATGGCACGTCAAGGGGGGGTACAGTGAGCCCCAAACTGGAACCCAGCCCACTGTCCTTTTCCTGCCTTTAGTTTTTGCCTAGGCGGCAGACGGAAATGGGCGGCAGGGCCCCGTTGCTAAAGTGCTGGGGCCGTCAGAAGGAAAAATAGTAGCCCGTCCGGGGGCAAAAAAAAACAAATGGAAAGCCAAAATAAAAAATCCGAACCAGAGGGGAAAAAAATGTAAAAAAGCCGGGGGTCAAAAAGCCCAAACGGGAAATAAAACACAAAAACAGGAGACAAGGGGGGGTCAGGGAACAAGAGGGTCAGGGAAAAGCCGAAATCAGGTACCCCAAAAATTTTGCAAAAAAACAATAAAAAAAAACAAATTGCACGAGGGGAGCCAAAGGGAAAATCACAGGCGCAGCACTAAACCCCGAAAACTAACAATAAAAAGAGCGGTTGGAGCGCATCTTTTTTCTCATGGGTTTTCCCCAAACAAAATTGTGAGTGAAAAATGGTGCAGTTCAAATTTTCGGAATTCCAGGGTTATCTTAAAAAACAAATGGGCCCTTGAACAACTTCGGGACCAAAACCCCCCCCTGGCCAAAGCTAAGGGGAAGTGGGAAAGCGAGATCCGAACCCCGTTGAAAATTTTCCCGGGTTTTCTCAATTTGAAAGAAGGGGACTGGGAAAAAAAAAAACTATGGCGTTTTCTTTTGGGTTATCGAACCACCCCCACACTATAATGGAGTGGAGCCTGTGAGCTTCTTGTGGTCGCAAATTCAGGACAAAATTACCAGATGTTGGCGCTTTTTCTCCTACAGTTTTGGACAAATTCCGGGAAATTGATGAGGAAAGGAAGATCCGAGCCGAGCGATACGCAAACCATGGCGCACTGTCAAACATGTGGCCTTAAACCAGGAGATAAGGTTTTGCTTCAGAATGATCGTACTAACAAACTGTCTCCATTTTTTGAGCCTGAGCCTTATACTTTGAAGGAAAAAAGAGGAACTCAGGTGGTGCTAGAGGATTTGGATGGCAATACAAAAGTGCAGAATTTATCCTTCGTGAAGAAGTTTGTTGATTCGGAAAGTCAAGTGTTGGAGGACTGTGGGCCAGCACAAAGTTGTAGTAGTACTTTAAGTGATTCTGACACCAACCCCCAACCATCCAACTCAGAACTGCCAAGAGCAAAGTGAGCAATAAATCCACCGGCTTACCTCAAAGACTATGGGCGACATGTATGATTCTCGCCGGGTCGGAGCGTGCCATTTCGCCCGATTTCGAGTGAAAGCTGCGCCTGATTTATGTCGGCGCCCGGGAGCGCTCATACATATCAAATAATTTTTATTACGTGGAAAATATTCTCAGAAAAGAGCCCGAAACCTTCTATTAAGATAAATCACTTAGATCCCCAACTACGCGTTTGTCGCCGAGACCGGCGCAACATCGGGAATTGCAATATTGAGAATTGCCGGGAAATACAGTAATTCAAATTCTGTAAGCGCTTCTCATTGGTTGGCAGAAGCCAGCCAATCAGAATAGGAGCGACAAAAAACCCCATTATATCAAAATGGAGAAGTTTTTGACCAATCAAATAAAGGCGGGACAGTTCAAAAGACAGTAAAATGCAGAAAGAGCCCATTGGTTGAGCTAGGGGGGCTTGGCTATCCGGCCAATCAGAGCGCGAGCTACTTCTCCCATTGTAGTCTATGGAGAGATCGGCGCAATGCAATCTCGGCTCTCAGGCCTTTCGGCATGGAGTATTATAAAAAACTCCTATGGGTTTTCTAATGCAATCGGGAATACAACAGTACGTGGCCGAAATCAAATGATAAGAGTACAGAAGTTGTACCGATCTGTATATAAAATGATCCATAATATTGGGGGAATGAAAAAAAAATATTAATTCAATAAAATCATTTTTATTTCTTTATTTTCGGTAGCCACTGATCAATAGTATGAGTGTAACAAAAATAAAGAAATAAACATGATTTTATTGAATTAATTTTTTTTTTCTTTACCCCAATATTATTGTTCATTTTATATACACATCGGTACAACTTCTGTACTCTTATCATTTGATTTCGGCCATGTACAGTTGTATTCCCGATTGCATTAGAAAACCTATAAGAGCGTTGCTCGCTCTCCATTGGTCCAAATAACCGCGCCTCTTTAAGTTAGCCAATCACAGAGCTCGCTCGGAATTTCTTTTCCCCATAGAACTCTATGAGAAAGTAGCTCGCGCTCTGATTGGCTAAGCTGGACGAGCCCCCGCTAGCTCAACCAGTCAGCTCTTTTCTGCATTTTTACTGTATTTTGAACTGTTCCGCCTTTGAATATGATTGGTCAATATTTCTCCATAGGTTAGAATGGGTCCCTGTCGCTCCTTTTCTGATTGGTCAATACTCCTCCATCGGATATAATGGACCACTGTCGCTCCTATTCTGATTGGCTGGTTCATGCCGACCAATCAGAAGAGCTTAACCCCTTAAGGACCCGGCGTTTTTTTTGGGTGACACGTTAGTTTTTCCCTCCTCGCCTTCTGAAAGCCATAACTTCTTTATTTTTCCACCTATATAGACACATGAGGGCTTTTATTTTGCGGGACAAGATGTACTTTCTAATGGTGTTATTCACTATACTATAGAATATACTGGGAAACCGCAAAAAAATTCCAAGTGGGACAAATTGTGAAAAAAACTGATTTTCGCCATGTTTCCGGGGGTTTTGCTTTTACGGCGTTCAATATTCGGTAAATATAATGTGTTATCTGTATTATTCAGGTTGTTACGCATCCGGCAATAACAAACATGTAGGGTTTCCTTTATGTTTTGGTACCGTAAAAAAATTCCAAACATTTTCTATTTTTGAAATTTGCGCCACGGCGCCATTTTGTGCGACCATAACTTGTTTGTACTAACACCTACGGACGTCAGTGAGGAGGCATTTTTTGCGGGCTGAAGTTGTACTTTTTATCGCTAGCGTTTGGAATGCACCCGACTTTTTTGATCATTTTTTTTTCCCATTTTTTGAGTGACGTTAAAATGCCCAAAAAACGCAATTTTGGTGTTTGTAAATTTTTTTCTTATACAGCGTTCAGCATACAGCATAAATGATGTTATATTTTAATAGATCGGACTTTTTCGGATCCCGGCGATACCAAATATGTTTTTACTTCTTTATTATTTTAATGATTTTATTTGTAAAATGGGGAAAGGGGGGTGATTTAAAACTTTTAATACTTTTTTTTTTTTTTTGTACTTTAAAACTTTATTTATTTATTTATTTATTTTACTGTAACATTGAGGCCACCTGTGGTACTTGACCACTAGGTGGCGGCGATTGTTAATAAACCTAATGCATTGCATAGGCAATGAAATTAGGGTGTACAAAGATGGCGGTTTCCCCACTTCCTGTTGCGGACGGAAGTGGGGAAAAACCGGCCCGGGTAAGTGACGGGAGCTTCCCAAGGCTCCCCACCACAATGCCCGGTGATCGGATCGGGCAGCATAGCTGCGCTTATGCCGTCACTGCACCGATCGGGGGCTGGCACCGATCGGCGTTAATTCAGATGCCGCGGCCATCTTTGCTGCGGCACCTGATGGGTAAAACAGCGCCAGCGATTTGCCGCTAACACCCGCCGGCTGTGCGGGGGGGTCGCGGAGCGATCCCCCTGCAAAGCCCCTTAGCGGCCCTGGGACGTACTCATACGCCCAAGGTCGTTAAGGGGTTAAACAATTTGAATTACTGTATTTCCCGGCAGTTCTCTATATTGCAATTCCTTATGTAGCGCCGGTCTCGGCGACAAATGCGTTGTTCGGGATTTAACTGATTTATTTTTATAGAAGGTTTCAGCGCTTTATCTGATAATGTTTTACACTTAATAAAAAATTTTTTTTATTCATACTCCATGCCGCACGGCGCTGAGCGGGAGATTGCATTGCGCGCTCTCTCCATAGACTACAATGGGAGAAGTAGCTCGCGCTTGATTGGCCGAGATAGCCAAGCCCCGCTAGCTCAAACCAATCAGCTCTTTTCTGTTATTTTTACTGTCTTTTGAACTGTCCCGCCTTTGATTTTGATTGGTCAAAACTTCTCCATAGGATATAATGGGTTTTTGTCGCTCCTATTCTGATTGGCTGGTTTATGCCGACCAATGAGAAGAGCTTACAGAATTTGAATTACTGTATTTCCCGGCAATTCTCTCTATTGCAATCTACTAACTCACTTCTCGATCCTCTACAATCCGGTTTCCGCACCCTGCACTCCACAGAAACTGCTCTAGTTAAAGTCTCTAATGATCTCCTCACTCCCAAAATCACAGGGCAAAAAATCGTTGCTGTTCTCCTGGATCTTCTGCAGCATTTGACACTGTGGATCACCACCTTCTCCTCACATGCTCGCACCATTGGCTCCAGGACACCCCTCTCGCTTGGGTTCTCTTCCTACCTCTCTGACGCTCCTTCAGTGTCTCATTTGCTGGTTCTACCTCCCCTCCTCTTCCTCTTGCTGTCGGGGGTTCCTCAGGGATCAGTTCTAGGTCCTCTCTTTTTTCTCTTTACACATCCCCCATTGGACAAACCATCAGCAGATTTGGCTTCCAGTACCATCTCTATGCTGATGACACCAATTATACACCTCCTCCTGAGAATCACTCCTGCCCTGATACAAAACACCAGTGGGCTGTTTTGTCCGCTGTCTCTGACATCATGTCCTCTCTCCATCTGAAAAATAAACCTCACTAAAACCGAACTTCTTGTCTTCCACCATCTTCTAACCACCCTAACCTGCTATCTCGGTCTCATGTGTGGCACCACCCTAAACTCCTAGGCAGCAAGGCCGCTGTCTTGGGGTAATACTAGATTTAATCTGTCCTTCACCCCTTATTCCAATCCCTGCCGCTCCTGTCATTGCACCTCAAGAACATCTCCAAAATCCGTACTTTTCTCCTGTGGAAACAGCTCAAACCTCATTGTTGCTCTTATTCACTCTCGTCTTGACTACTGCAACTCCTTGCTTATCGGTCTCCCTCTCTGCAAACTCTCCCCTTTTGCAATCTTTTCTGAATGCAGCAGCCAGGCTTGTCTTTCTCTCCAGCCGCTATACTGATGCCTCTACCCTGTGTCAGTCATTTGCACTGGTTGGCCATCCAGTACAAAATTTAAAACTAAAACTCACCATCTCACCCATAAAGCTTCCACAGTGTTGCTCCTCCCTACATCTCCTCCCTCATCTCTGTCTACCACCCTACCCGTGCTCTCCGCTCTGCTGATGATATCAGACTACATTTCCTCAATCTTTCCGAACCCCCCTGCCCGTCTCAAGATTTCACACGTGCAGCACCGGTCCTATGGAATATGCTACCCGGCGGGCGATCAAGCACATTCACAACCCTCACAGTTTTAAGAGGGCCTGAGAAAAACATCTTCTCACCCTGGCCTACCAAGATCCCTAACTGCTATCACACCTGTCACTCCCTACACTGGGCACTCACAGGCACTTATCTGTTATATAGATTACTGTCGGGTGGCTGGGTCACCCAATTTTTATGTAAACCACCTCTTATTTATGTAACATGGCTGGACCTAGTAAATGAGCACTTCTTAACCCTTTGTCTCACCCATAACCATAATAGATTGTAAGCTCTCGCGAGCAGGGTCTCATACCTCGTGTTCTCATTTGTAAGTTCTTTTAATGTGTAATGTTGTATGTACACCCTTAATTTGTAAAGTGCTGCGGAATTGTTGGCGCTATATAAATAAAAAAATATTTTTATTATTATTATTATTATTCCAATGTAGGCCGGTTCGGCGACAAAGCGTTGTTCGGGATTTAATTGAATTTATGTTTATAGAAGGTTTGAGCTCTTTTTCAGAGAATATTTTACAACTAATAAAAATGGGTTTTTTTAATCATTACTCCCACGCACGGAGTGAGAGCCGAGATTTCATTGCGCCGATCTCTCCATAGACTACAATGGGAGAAATAACTCGCGCTTGATTGGCTGGGATAACCAGCCCCCGCTAGTTCAACCATCAGCTCTTTTTTGCATTTTTACTGTATTTTGAACTGTCCCGCCTTTGATTTTGATTGGTTCAAAATTTCCAGGCTTAATGGGTCCCTTTTCGCTCCTATTCTGATTGGCCAAGATAGGCCAAGCCCCCGCTAGTTCAACCCCAAACAGCTCTTTTCTGCATTTTTACTGTATTTTGAATTGTCCCGCCTTTGATTTTGATTTGGGTTCAAACTTCTCCATGGTATAATGGGTCCCTGTTTGCTCCTTTCTGATTGGCCGAGATAGCCAAACCCCGCTAGTTCAACCAATCAGTCTTTTCTGAATTTTTACTGTATTTTTTAACTGTCACGCCCTTTGATTTTGATTGGTTCAAACTTCTCCATAGGCTATAATGGGTCCCTGTCGCTCCTATTCTGATTGGCCGAGATAGCCAAGCCCCCTTGCTCAACCAATCAGCTCTTTTCTGCATTTGCACTGTATTTTGAACTGTCCCACCTTTGATTGGTCAATAGTTCTCCATAGGTTTCTGCCGACCAATGAGAATAGCTTTCAGAATTTGAATTACTGTATTTCCCGGCAATTTCCAATATCCTAATTCTTGATATTGCGCCATTCTAGAGTCTTGGAAAGTGATTTTTTTAATGTTTGAGCTCTTTTCTTAGAATGTTTTCCGCCTTTATAAAGGTGATTTTTTCGGAATCATACTCCATGCTGCATGGAGCTGAGCGCCGAGATTTCTGATACGATCTTCTATGTTTCCTCACATGTTCCGTTCTCGCTTCACTTCGCCTCCGCCGGAGCATTTAGACCAAAATAAACTAGATCTGACTGTCGGAGCTGCGGAGCGCTGCATTGCGCCGCACGTTGCCGACTCGCGATCGTAAATGCCTCGGAGTTTTCGAGCGCGCTGCGTCCCGCCCCGGAACGTCTACAGCGCGCCCACACCGCGCCCATTGCCCGCCCCTCCATGTGATGCGCAGCCGAAAGTGCCGAACGCTGCGCCTAACACTACATCCCTGCGTCCGACAGCGGATTCGGGCCGGTGAGGCGCAGAATTCGCCTGAAAACAGGCGTAAAGCCCGATCAAACATGTCGCCCTATGTGTATGGACAGGAGTTTACAGTTCAACGTGTTTGGTGTTTTTTTTCGTTAACCTTTATTTTTCATACTGTTAATTATTGTTTATTGATCTGTTGTTCATGTTATATGCTTCTCCAAGGAGAAGAGGGATTGTATTGTGCTGGCTGCAAAATGTTACAATATTGTATATATCTGGCTGGGTGCAGGGAGGAGTCAGATTCAGTCTGGGTGAGAGCTTCAAGGAATAAAGCAAGCAGACTAAAGTCTGTCCTGTGTTCATACACTACTCGCGGCGGATTCGCCGAGCGGGGAGAGGAGACATAATCCATAGTTCTCTATGAGAACTGTGGATTACCATAATGCCTGGGCCGTATTTCAGCCCGTAATTCGCGCACTACGCCAGGCTGAAATTACGGGTGTTATCCGTAACTATAAATGAAGACTTTGCCTCTGATTATAGAAACAGAGGATATGTTATAAGAACTCCTGAAGATAATGGGATCAGTTCCTGTGCCATTTGCCCCTCTCCTCCTGGGTATCAGAAGACTGATGGTGCAGTGTCTACTTTAGTAGAAATAATGTCAAGGAGATTAGTTTTGCCTTCTTGATAATTCTATCTGTAACTGTTACGGTACCGGACGTGAAGTGGATCCACTGGACACCCGCAAGGATGGTGTAAGCAACGCCAGGGAACGGAAATCTAAGGTAGGTCCCGGTTTTTCACGCAGATACCCTGCCGCAAAGCCGGGATGGACTTACTGCGGCGGATCTACAGGTCGATACCCAGACAGACTTGCTTGCGGTGGCAGCCGAAGTATAACGTGAGCAAAATCGTTAGGGCAGGCTCATAGTCGGGGTCAGGAAGAAGGTCAGGCAGGCAGCTATGGTCGTGTCGTGGACAGGCAGACGGTCCAGGGCAGGCGGCAGGATTCGTGGTCAAGAGACAGAGAGCAAGGTAACGGAACACGGTAGAATCAGGACGAGACAATAGGGAACGTTTTCCATCAAAAGGCAAGGCAATAAAGATCCTCAGGGAGCGGGTGGAATCGCCCAGGTGAAATAGAGGGCAAGTGCCCGGCAATTAACCAATTAACCAGCGCACTGCCCCTTTAAATCTCACAGAGCCGGCGCACCGACAGCAGGAGACTGCAGGGACACCGGAGCGCGCCGGGTGAGTAACCGGACTCACCAGGAGCGAGTGCCCCGACACCCCGGCAGCGGCGACACTCGTCCCGGGGACCAGGGCAGAGCTGCGCGGCGCCCACAGGAAGTCGCGGGCGCCGTCGCACAGTACCTCCCCCATAGCCCTCCCCTTCTTCCTGCCTGGAGGAATCTCTGCAGCAACTCACGTCCAAACTGTTGTCCTCCGGCTTCCACGATTCTCCTCAGGACCCAAACTCCTTCCAGTCGATCATTGAATACGCCTCCCTTGATGGTCTTCATGTCTAGGATCTAATTTACAGTGAAGATGTTGGAGCCTCCCGCTTCAGAAGATGGGAGGCTTGATCCTCTGGAAAAAAACGGTTCAGACACAGGCTTCAACAAGGAGACATGGATGGAGTTGGAATACGCATTGGGGTGGAGCCGGAGTTAGTAGGCCGGTTGATGCTGAGCGAGTACTTCCAAATGTCCTATTACCGGGCCTCCAATTTGTACGAGGGGATCTTTAGCCGATAAATCTGTCCGATAGCCAGACCTTGTCGCCAGGCGAAAAAACACTGGAGGGTCTTCTATTCTTGTCCGCTTGGACATTCATGTGTGCGGATCATGCTCAGAGACTGCGCGTTGTTTCCAAATGGACACCAACTCTTGTGCAAAAGTATCCGCTGCCGGCACTTCTGATGGTGAGACAATGTAATGGAGGGCGCGGATGTCTGCCATAGACGATAAAAATGGCGAGGTACCAGTGGATTCTGACTCCAGGAGTTATAGGAAAACTTCCGCCCAAAAGAAGCAAGCTGGCACAGTCATCCTGTCGAGCAGTGAATAAATGTCGTATATAGCCCCCCAGGATCTGTTTGTTACTCTCCACTGGCCATTCGTTTGCGGTGGAAGGCCGGAAGAGAAATTCGAGGTTCACCTGCAACCGGAGCAGAGGGGACCGCCAGAACCTCGACACAAATAGGACCCCGATCCAAGACAATGTGCCTGCGGAAGGCCGGTAGGCCCGGAAAGATGTGGAGAAAAAACAGGCTGGCCCAACAGGGGGCAGACGCAGCCCTGGGCCAACGGATAAAAGTGCGCATCTCGAAAACGGTCCGCGACCACCCAGATGACCGTGTTGCCCGAAAGAGGGAGGCAGATCCGTACGAAATTCCATTGCCACATGAGTCCCCGGGGCCCCTAGGATGGGCAAGAGGCCTGGAGCAAACCCGCGGGTTTGTGGCGAGGATCTTGTTACAAGCACAAGTAACGCAGGACTTCACGAAATACTTGAGTCCCTAGCAAGCTCTGCCACAGTAAAAATGAGAGATTAGGAGAGAAGGATTGCGTGCTCCTGGGTGACCGAGCCACAAAGAACATTGTCCCCATTTCAAATTCTCCCTGCGGAGCGCAGACGGTCATAAGTCTTCCCTGGAGGAACCTTTTCGCAGATCTACTGGAGCCACCGAGACAGCGTTCTGGGAAATTATATGCTGGGGCGTGCCCTCCTCACCCACACACATCGGAGACACGGGAGAGCGCATCGGCCCTGACGTCTCTTCCTGCTGGCGAAAATGTATCTGGAAATTGAAGCACAGAAGAACAGGACCACCTGGCTGACGTGGGTTGAGGCGTTGGCCGATTAGGTATTGAAGATATATGGTCGAGTAAATGGTGATGTAGCGTGCGCCTTCCAGAAGATAACGCCACCTTCTAGGGCTAGCCTTGAATAGCCAGCAACTCCCTGGTCTCCGAAGGTGTAATTTCCTCTCCGCAGGGGAGAAAGTCTTGAGAAGAAAGCCAAGTTGACCATCTTGCCTTTAGTCACCTTCTGCATAAGAAATTGCGCCAGCCCCGCCGAGGAGGCATCCACCTCCAGAAAAAATGCTTCTCGAATCTGGTCTGGTCAGGACTGGCGCAGAGGCGAAGGCTGCCTTAGTTGAAAAATGCTTTTCGGCCTCTGGCGGCCCATTGCCTAGGGTTTGGAGTTCTTCTTGGTAAGGTGCAATGATAGGTGCTCAAGGTAGAATAATGCAGGATAAACTGACGATAGTAATTCGAGAAGCCCAGAAGCGATTGTATAGCTAGTAGCCCACGCCGGGTCCCTGGGGAAAAGAAAAAAGGGGGGGGGGGGGGGGGGGGGGGGGGCGGGGGGGTATAAAAAAATTGCCAAGACAGCCGACAACTTGGCAGGATCCATCTGTAAACCCCGCGTCCGAGAACGTAACCAAGAACAGGAGCTGGTCTGTGGAAGAGAATTTCTCTAATTTGGGGGTAGCGTAGAGGTGGTTGGCACGTTGCCGCTCCAATACAGGCGGACATGAGAGCGATAGTCTCCACAATCGCAGAGAAACATCAGAATGTCCCGTCTAGGTAGACCACGACACACGTGTAAAGGAGATTCCCGAGGATATCGTTCACAAATTCCTTGGAAGACTGCTGGGGCATTGCACAACCCGAAGGCATGACGAGATTTTCAAAGTGTCCTTCCCGTGTGTTTAAAAGCAGTCTTCCACTCATCCCCCTTCGAATGCGGATGAGGTTGTAGGCCCCTCGCAGGTCAAACTGGAGAAAATTTTTGCTCCCGCGAAGCCGGTCAAACAGTTCCGTGTAGCGGCAAGGGATTAGCGGTTTTTCACCGTGCTTTTGGTTAAGGCCCCGAAGTCGATACAGGGCCAGTAAAGAGCCATCTTTTCTCTGCTCGAAGAAAAATCCTGCACCCGCCGGGAGAGGATTTGCGTATCAAGCCACTTCTGCAGTTATCCCGAATGTAGGTCTACATGGCCTGGGTCTCCGGTACCGACAGTTGGTAAACCCTGCCCCTAGGAGGACTGGTTCCCCGGCAGTAGATCGATAGGGCAGTTTATAGGGGCGGATGAGGCGGAAGGATCCTGGGTGCTGCTTCTCCGAGAAGAACGTTCCGCATAATCCCCGGTATTCCGGAGGCAAACCAGGCAGAGGCCTGGAGACGGTTTGAAGGAACGGACGCACGGGCGAGTGCCACCAGACAAGAGACCAGCAGTCAGGTCCCCCAGCGCACGACCTCGCCTGTCATCCACATTAAGCGTAGGGACATGCGCAGCAGCCACGGAGCCCCAACAGGATCGCAGAGGAAGACCGAAACAGTACGTATGAGGGAGATCTCTTCCTATGCAGGGCGCACTGTGGAGGTCCACCGGCTTGGTCCCTGTACGGATGGCGTCTCCAAGCAGCTCCCCTGTGACGGAGGATATCACCAACCTTATCCAGACTTAACCACAGAAGCTGGTAACGGGATACAAGGGCGGCGTGGATAAAGTTCCCGGCGAACGGAGTCCCAGGAAGCCGCAGGAGCCTGGAATACAAGACCCAGTCAGTCCTGATCTCCACCGGCATAGTCAGGCATGGGGAGAGAAAAAAAAAATAAAAAGGAAAATGTTCTCACCTAGGGATCCTCCCCAAGCATAGCCTAGGTGCGGGCGTTTCCCGGCCGTTGGGGGCGAAGCGGACAGCTCCTCCGAAAATGAATCCGGACTGGCGCAGTACAGACATAGCTTCTGTGCACGCCGACGGGATAATTCCTGCTCGGAAATGTGGACTTGATCCACCTGCAAGGGTTCCTCCTCAGATGGTAGAGGAAGCGTCAGTGGAGGCCTCTAGACCACCGAGCCAGCGGGCAGACGGCGGTCGCGCCAGGTCCGATCTGGCGGAGCTCTTCTTGCCTCCCTGCGAAGCGCACGTCATTGCGGGGGGACAGGTGGACTAATTCGCTTAAAGAGGATGGCAAATCTCTTGTCGCAAGGCGTCCTTGATACTGCTGAAAGGCCTTTCTTAAAGGTGGCGCGCAGGGCGGCCGTCATTCCAGACAGCCTCTGAAGCCAGGGTGCGAATGCGTCTCCGCAGAAGATGCTCCGCTGCTCCTCGAAGACACTGCGGAATTCAGCGATGAAGGCATGCAGATCCGCAGTCACAGGAATTGCTCCTGTCCCATAGAGGTGTACGCCCGCAGGGCCTTCCCGGACAACAGCAGAAACCACAAATGCCGACCTTAAACGTTCTGACAGAAGTTGGGTCCCCCCATTAACTCAATGTCAAGGTGCACCTGGTGAGAAACCCCTGCAGAGCTTGGGATCACCGTCAAATTTGGGAGGCAGCTTGGGTCCCAATGGAGCCAGTGGAATCGCGGGAGCGGCCACAGGAGGAGGAGGATGTTGTTGCTGGGCGGTGACGAGCTGTTGCACCATGGCGGTCAACTGATCCAGCTGTTGCCCCTGCAGGCCAGTGCTAGAGACTGTCGGGTCACCACGCGAGAGAGGTCCCAACACTGTGCAACGGTACCTTTTGGCGGGATCCATGGCCGGATCTTCCTGTTACGGTTCCGCACGCGGAAGAGGATCACCCACTGGACCACCGCAAGCCGATGTGTAAGCCAAGCCAGTAACTGAATCTAAGTCAGGTCCCCTGTTTATCACCAGAGCCGCCTCAAGCGGATGGACTTGCTGCGCGGGAGTCTACCAGGGTCGTTTACCCTGACTTGACTTTGCCTTGCGGTGGCAGCCGAAGTATAGCGTGGTGCAAAATCGTCAGCAGGCTCGTAGTCGGGTCAGGCAGAAGGTCAGGGCAGGCAGCTATGATTCGTGGTCTGGACAGGCAGACGGTCATGCAGGCGGCAAATGATTCTGGTCAAGAGACGGAAGCGAGGATACGGTACACGGTAGATCAGGACGAGACAATAGGGAACGCTTTCTCAATAGGCAAGGCACTAAAAGATCCGGCAGGGACGGGCGGAAGCGCCCAGGTGAAATAAGGCAGTGCCCGCAATTACCCAATTACCGGCGCACTGCCCCTTTTAAATCTCACATAATTTCGGCGCGCGTGCGCCTTAGTTCACAGGCGTGCGCACCGGGACAGCAGGAGACTGCAGGGACACAGGAGCTCGCCGGGTGAGTACCGACGCGCCGGAAGGCGAGTGCCCCGCCGCCACCACAGCCGGCAGCGCGGCACTCGTCCCGGGGACAGGGCAGAGCTGCAGCAGCGCCCGCAGGAGGAGTCGCGGGCGCCGGTCGCAATAGTAACAATCCTTACCTCCCGTTGTCATCCATTTTTATGTTCAGTTTCCTTGAACCCAGTAGGTGAAGGTATAAGGGAGCACAACCAGATATATTACTTTGTACAGTACTGAGCATAAAACTATTTTTAAAACCCCAAATATCCCCTTAATTGGTATGTAGATTACAAATGTCCAGCTGAAAATAGATATATAAAAGTATGCAAAGAGAATTACAGCAGTTGCACATTACAAAAGAATTTTGCTCTCTTTGTCAGAAGTCACTTCATGGAAGACGTTTCACTGGCTCTATTACGTGCAGTCTCCATCATCACCACGAATGCCCAGGAACACTGTATGGCAATATTAGTAATGGCTGCCTCTGCCTGGCACTATGCATGATGGTACACTGGATGGCTATATGAATGATGGCAGTTTCTTCCTGGCACTATGCATGCCCTTACACTGGCTGGCCATATGGAAGTGGCAATCTCTTCAGGCACATGCATGCCTGAACACTGGCTGGCCATATGAATGATGGCAGTCTCTGCCTGTCCACAAAGCATGCCTATACACTGGCTGGCCATATGAAAGATGGCAGTCTCTGCCTGGCACTATGCATGCCTGTACACTGGCTGGCCATATGAATGATGGCAGTCTCTGCCTGGCACTATGAATGCCTGTACACTGGCTGGCCATATGAATGATGGCAGTCTCTGCCTGGCACCATGCATGCCTGTACACTGGCTGGCCATATGAATGATGGCAGTCTCTGCCTGGCACGATGCATACTTGTACACTGGCTGGCCATATGAATGATGGCAGTTTCTTGCCTGCACTATGCATGCCTGTAAACTGGCTGGCCCATATAAATGATGCCAGTCTCTGGCCTGGCATTATGCAAGCCTGTGCACTGTCTGGCCATAGAATATGGCAGTCTCAGCCTGGCACTATTCACACCATGCACTGGCCCTTGCCATATGATGAGGCAGTCCATCCTGGCAATAAATCTATTCACGCTGTACACTGCTGGCATAAAATGAATGATTGGCAGTCTCTGCCTGCACTATGCATGCCTTACACTGGCTGGCCATATGAATGATGCAGTCTCTGCCTGGCACCATGCATGCCTGTACACTGGCTGGCCATATGAAAGATGGCAGTCTCTGCTTGGCACTATGCATGCCTTTACACTGGCTGGTCCATTTGAAGGAAAGGCAGTCTCTGCCTGGCACGATGCAGTACTTGTACACAGCTGGCCATGATGAAATGATGCAGTCTCTGCCTGGCACTATGCATTGCTGTACACTGGCTGGCCATATGAATGATGTCAGTTTTCTGCCTGGCACTAAGCGTGACCTGTACTGATACACTGGCTGCCAATAATGATGCCAGTCTCTGCCTGGCACTATGCATGCCTGTCCACTGGCTGGCCACATGAATGATGCAGTCTCTGCCTGGCACAATGAATGCCTGTACACTGGCAGGCCATATGAATGATGCCAGTCTCTGCCTGGCACTATGCATGCCTGTACACTGGCTGGCCATATCAATGATGCCACTAATTGCCTGGCACAATCCCTACCACTACACTGGCTTGCCATATGAAAGATAGCAGTCTCTGCCTGGCACATGCATGCCTGTACACTGGCTGGCATTGGAATGATGCAGTCCTTTGCTGGCACCATCCATCTGTACCACTGGCTGCTCAAAGAATGATGGCAGATCTCTGCCTGGCACCTTGCCTTGCCATTATACTGGCAGGCCATCATGAAGGGACAGCAGTCTCTGCCTGCACTCCTGATGGCCTGGTACACTGGCTGGCTTTAAGAATGACGACAATCTGAGCCTGGTACAAAGCATTACTCTACACTAGCTGGCTT
Source organism: Phyllomedusa bahiana (assembly GCA_025379985.1). Lineage (NCBI taxonomy): Eukaryota > Metazoa > Chordata > Amphibia > Anura > Hylidae > Phyllomedusa > Phyllomedusa bahiana. The sequence continues at coordinate 58,771 of JAODAL010008973.1, forward strand.
ACGTGATCACATTAGTCTCTGCCTGGAACTATACATGCCTGTACACTGGCTGACCATATGAAAGATGGCAGTCTCTGCCTGGCACTATGAATGCCTGTACACTGGCTGGCCCTATGAATGATGGCACCTCTGCCTGCACTATGCAAGACGTTCGTGCTGGCTCTATGAATGATGGCAGTCTCTGCCTGGCACTATGCAAGACTGTTCGCTGGCTGGCTCTATGAATGATTGCAGTCTCTGCCTGGCACTATGCAAGACTGTACACTGGCTGGCTCTATGAATGATGGCAGTCTCTGCCTGGCACTATGCAAGACTGATCGCTGGCTGGCTCTATGAATGATGGCAGTCTCTGCCTGGCACTATGCATGCCTGTACACTGGCTGGCCAAATGAATGATGGCAGTCTCTGCCTGGCACTATGCAAGACTGTTCACTGGCTGGCTTTATGAATGATGGCAGTCTCTGACTGGCACTATGAATGCCTGTACACTGGCTGGCTCAATGAATGATTACAGTCTCTGCCTAGCACTATGCATGCCTGTACACTGGCTGGCTCTATGAATGGTGGCAGTCTCTTCCTGGCACTATTCACGTCTGTACACTGGCTGGCCATATGAATGATGGCAGACCCTGCCTGGTGCTATACATGCCTGTATACTGGCTGGCCATATGAACGATGGCAGTCTCGGCCTGGCACTATTCACACCTGTACACTGGCTGGCCATATGAATGATGGCATTCTCTACCTGGCACTATGTATGCCTGTATACTGGCTGGCCATATGAAAGATGGCAGTCTCTGCCTGGCACTATGCATACCTGAATACTGGCGGCCGATATGAAAAGATGGCAGTCTCTGCCTGCACTATGGCATGCCTGTACACTGGCTGGCCATAAGAAATGATGCAGTCTCTGCCTGGCACTCTTCACGCCTGTACACTAGCTGGCCATATGAAGTGAATGGGCAGTCTACTGCCTTGCACTATAACAGCTGTACATGGCTGGCCATATGAAATATGCAGTCTCTGCCAGGCACTATGCATGCCTGTACACTGGCTAGCCATATGAATGATGCCACTCTTTGCCTGGCACTATGCCTGCCTGTACACTAGCTGGCCATATGAAAGATGGCAGTCTCTGCCTGGCACGATGCATGCCTATAAACTGGCTGGCCATATGAAAGATGGCAGTCTCTGCCTGGCACTATGCATGCCTGTACACTGGCTGGACATTGGAATGATGGCAGTCTTTGCCTGGCAGCCTCCATGCCTGTACACTGGCTGGCTCAAAGAATGATGGCAGTCTCTGCCTGGCACTATGCTTGCCTGTATACTGGCTGGCCATATGAATGATGGCAGTCTCGGCCTGGCACGATGCATACTTGTACACTGGCTGGCCATATGAAGGACAGCAGTCTCTGCCTGGCACTCTGCATGCCTGTACACTGGCTGGCTTTAAGACAATCTGAGCCTGGTACAAAGCATAACTGTACACTAGCTGGCTTACGTGATCACATTAGTCTCTGCCTGGAACTATACATGCCTGTACACTGGCTGGCTCTATCAATGGTGGCACTCTCGGTCTGGCACTATTCATGCCTGTACACTGGCTGGCCATGTGAATGATGGCAGTCTCTGCCTGGCACCATCCATGCCCGTACACTGGCTGGTCATATTAATGATGACAGTCTCTGCCTGGCACTATTCATGCCTGTACACTGGCTGGCTATATGAATGATGGCAGTCTCTGCCTGGCATTATTCATGCCTGTACACTGAGTGGACATATGAATAAAGGCATACTCTGCCTGGTACTATGCATACCTGTATACTGGCTGATCATACAGTATGAAAGATGGCAGTCTCGTCCTGGCTCTATGAATGCCTGTACACTGGCTGGCCATATGAATGGTGGCAGTCTCTCCTGCACTATCACGCATAGTACACTGGCTGACTCTATGAATTATGGCAGTCTCTGCCTGACACTATTCATGCCTGTACACTGGATGGACATATGAATAAAGGCAGACTTCGCCTGGCACTATGCATGCCTGTACAATGGCTGACCACACAGAATGAAAGATGTCAGTCTCTGCCTGGCACTATGCATGCGTGTACACTGGCTGGCTCTATGAATGGTGGCAGTCTCTGCCTGGCACCATCCGTGCCCGTACACTGGCTTGCCATATTAATGAAGGCAGTCTCTCCCTGGCACTATTCATGCCTGTACACTGGCTGGCTCTTTGAATGATGGCAGTCTCTGCCTGGCACTATTCATGCCTGTACACTGGATGGACATATGAATAAAGCCAGACTCCGCCTGGCACTATGCATGCCTGTACATTGGCTGACCATACAGTATGAAAGATGGCAGTCTCTGCCTGGCACTATGAATGCCTGTACACTGGCCGGCTATCACGTCAGAGGAGGTGCAGTGGGCCCTGACTGTCACCCAGCCCACTGTCCCTACCTACTTGGCGTGGTGCCCTAGACGCAGACCCAACTGGACGACAGCCCCTAGCGCAGCTAAGTGCAGGCTGTCAGGGAAGCTTCATTGTCAAAAAAGCGTCCGGTACGGTAACGGTCAGGAACGTATAGCCAAAATCAGAACCAGGAGAGTAAACAGGAACGCAAGCCGGGTCAAAAATACGTGCCGGGAGCGCGTACTTAAATGAGAGCAGAAACGGAGTCAAAGGCAAGCTGAGGTAAAGATACAAGGAAACCCAATCACAAAAGCACAGGGACACTGGGGAAAAACCTTTGTCAGGCAAAGCCTAGAGGGAATGAGGAGGTTTAAGAGGTCTACCTGGACACCGCCCCCGCAGCTGATTGGTGCCGCATCCGGGCCCTCCGATTGGTCCTGAGAGCCGTCACTCCTGGCTCAGGAGCAGCAACTCTCCCAGGGTGTGGTCCCATGCTAGACCTATTAACCCTCGCAGGTCGTTGTGCTAAACAGGTGAGAGACTGCCCAGACGAACGTATCCTGACAGTACCACTGGACACTGGACACTTATCTGGTCCGGGTCTCTCTGGATGAGTGTTGTTGAATTCCTTGATGAGGGAATCGGCATGAATCGAGTTAGCAGGTACCAACGACCTCTCCTCAGGACTATAACCCTTCCAATGGACCAGGTATTGCAACGACCTTTGTACTCTGCGAGAGTCAATGATTCGGGCCACCTCATACTCTAACTCCCCCTTAATTCTAATGGGAGGGGGGAGGTTTTAGCAGGCAGGATAGCGGATGGAACGTATCCTTTCAGGAGCGACCGTGAATACATTATGTATCCGGAATCCAGATGGTAATTTAAGAGGGTGGGCCACTAGATTAATCACCTCCAAAATTACATAAGGACCTACAAAGCACGGCGCAAGCTTATCAGAGGGGACCTTTAAACGAAGATTCCGGGTAGACAGCCAAACCTTATCCCCAACCTTAAATCCTCCAGTACAAAGGCGCCTCTTATCACATTTTCCTTTCTGGATGTTCTGGGCGTTCGCCAAGTATTTCTGAACTTGGGCCCAGATCGTTAACGATGACATCCACCCCACTATGATCAGAAGTAGCGCCGGACAATGATGCATGTCTAGGATGGAGGCCATAATTACAGAAAAACTGAGAAACACCAGACGAATTACTATCCTGGTTATTAATAGCGAATTCCACCAAAGGAAAGGGTATTTCACCCGTCCTCCCTGCTGGAGACCAAAACAACCTGAGTTTTTGCGCAACAGTTTGATTCACCCTCTCCATCTGCCCATTAGTCCCCTGGGGAAAAGCAGGGGAGAAGACAGGTGATACCCAGAGCCTTACAGAGAGCTCTCCAGAAACAAGAAACAAATTGAACTCCTCTATCAGACACAATATTTTCAGGTATCCCATGCAGTTTAACGATATGTCTGATGAAAAGTTCTGCAAGCTTTTTAGACGACGGTAACACTTGTAACGGGATCAAGTGGCACATCTTACTAAAGCGATCCACTACCACCCAAATGACCGTCTTGCCCTCAGAGGTAGGCAGATCGGTCATAAAATCCATGGAAATGTGAGTCCAGGGTCGATCTGGTATAGGAAGAGGACAAAGTTCAACAGGAGGGCGAGTTCTGGGAACCTTTGCCCGAGCACAAGTGTCGCAGTCTGTTACATAGGCCCCCACGTCACGGGACGATGACGGCCACCAGTAATTTCGGGAAATGAGTCTCTTTGTGCCAGACACTCCAGGATGTCCAGATAGCACTGAATCATGTAATTCTTTTAATAGTCGGAATGGAAACTGAGTGAGAACAAAGACCTTAGAAACAGGACAATCCACAGGTCTCATATCCGGTGTGTCTTGATCTCCGTGGCTAAGTCAGGGGAGATGACAGAGACACCATTTCTTTAGGAAAATTTGGGTCGGGGATCACCCTGAGGGAGTGACTGGCAAGAAACTTCTAGACAACGCGTCCGCTTAACATTCTTAGACCCAGGCCCTGTATGTAACCACAAAGTTAAATTGAGTAAAGAACAATGCCCAATGTGCCTGACGAGGGTTCAACCTTTTAGCACTCTCTAAAAAGTTAAGGTTCTTATGATTGGTTAGGACCGTGACTTGGTGCTGGGCACCCTCGAGGAAGTGGCGCCATTCCTCGAAAGCCCATTTAATTGCCAACAATTCTCAGTTCCCAACATTATAATTCCTCTCGGCAGAGGAGAATTTATGGGAAAAGAAGGCACAGGCCGGAGATTAGTCAAAGCGGCCGATCCGTGAGATAGCACTGCCCCCGCCTCAAACTCCGAAGCGTCTACCTCAATGACGAAGGGTTTGGTATGATCAGCTTGAACCAACACTGGGGCTGCAACAAAACACTGCTTGAGTTTTTCAAAAGTCTCTAAGGCCTCCGGTTGCCAGTTACTGAAATTAACCTCCTTTTTAGTCATATCAGTTAATGGCCGGACGAGAACAGAAAAATTCCGAATAAATTTTCGATAATAATTGGCAAAAGCCAAAACCGCTGTAAGGCTTTCAGGGAGGAAGGGCGAACCTAATCGAGAATTGCCTGAACCTTTCCAGGATCCAAAACGGAATGAGTACGCAGTCAAAAAAATATCCCGGGAACGAAATCTCTTGAACCCCGAAAACACATTTCTCAAGTTTGGCAACAAATGATTTACCCTTAGAATCTGCAAAACTTCCCATACGTGGTTAACGTGGGAAGACCAATCCTGCAAATAAATTAAGATGTCGTCCAGATAAACAACCATACAACGACCAATGAGATCTTGGAAAACATCATTTACAAGGTTCTGGAAGACCACGGGAGCGTTACACAACCCAAAGGGCATAACCAAATATTCAAAATGACCCTCTGGCGTATTAAATGCAGTCTTCCATTCATCCCCCTCCTTGATCCGATAAGGTTATAAGCCCCTCTCAGATCCAGTTTGGAGAACCACTTTGCCCCCTGAATTTGATTGAACAGGTCGGGAATCAAAGGTAAGGGATATTGGTTCTTAACCATTACCTTATTGAGTTCCCGGTAATCAATGCATGGACAGAGACTACCATCTTTTTTCTTCTCAAAAAAGAACCCCGCACCCATAGGGGACACTGAAGGATGGATATGACCCTTCTGTAAACTCTCTGCAATATACTGCTTCATGGCAAGTCTCTCCGGACCAGACAGATTGTATACCTGCCTTTAGGGAAAACTCCCCCCCCGGCAAAAGTTCAATAGCACAATCATAGGACCTATGCGGGGGTAACTGCTTTAGACTGAGTCTTGGAAAAAAAACACAGCAAAGTCGCGAATAAAGGCAGGAATCTGCTCAATCTCCACATTACCCAGGATGATCGGAAGACATTTATTAATGCATTGCTTACCCCACCTAATCAATTCTCCAGAATTCCAGTCAATCACAGGGTTGTGCTTTTGAACCCGGGCAACCCCAACACCACGTCAGCAGTAAAACCCTCCATGACAAACAGAATACACCTCTCAGTGGGGCATAGATCCCATCATCATCTCAAGCTCAGAGTGCAATGTTGGGATTCTTGCCCTTGACCAACGGGGTAGAATCTATCGCCACAACCTGCAAGGAATCAGATAGAGGCCTTTCCCGGAAAGGCCCAGACGCTTAAAAAAATGAAGCGTCCACAAAGTTTTCAAGCTGATCCCGAATCCACAAAGGCCCTCCCGGAACTAGACCTGGAAAGATACGAAATCTTAACTGGAAGTAACAACTTTTTTGACACCATGGGAAATACCTGTTCACCTAGGTGACCCTCCCATGAGTCACCTAGATGCTGGAGTTTTCTGGTTGGGTTCTCCTGTTGGCACACTTCACGGATGCGAAATGAGATCCTGCGGTCACAGGCTGGGCCCGCAGACGAGGCTCCTAGTTTCATAGGCTCCTCGGGGGCATCTCAACATGAGCGGGTCCTGGGGATGTGACTGACCGGGGAAGCGGAGTAACATGGGGTAACGGAGTAAACGTCGTCTCCTGGCGTCTCTCCCTCAAACGTCTATCCAGGCGAACAGCCAAAGCCATAACCTCATCAGGTGTGCCAGGGGTTGGATAAGCTACCAACAAGTCCTTTACATGGTCAGCTAGAGCCAATCTGAACTGGCACCTAAGTGCTGGGTCATTCCACCCCGACGGAATACACCAACGCCGGAACTCTGAACAATACTCCTCCACCGGCCTCTTGCCCTGTCTTAAAGTGGTGAGCTGCGTCTCAGCCACGGCTTCTCTATCAGGGTCGTCAAAAAGAAGCCCAAAGGAGTCAAAAAAGCGGGGCACGGAATACAACTCGGGCGAGTCGAGGGGTAGCGAGAAAGCCCATTCCTGGGGAGACCCTTGGAGTAGGGACATAATAATTCCCTCCCTCTGCTCCTCATTACCTGAGGTAAGTGGGCGGAGGCTGAAGTACAATCGGCATCTTTCCTTAAACACTAAAAAGGCCTTTCTGTCCCCTGTGAACCTCTCGGGTAATTGAATAGGGGGTTCACTTAACGGGAAGAGAGGTGCGGAAGGACTCCCAGCCTGAGTGGTACCCTGGGAGGTCTCCTGCTGCTGCACTCTAAATGCTAGGTCCTGGACCAAGTGGGTAAGCCCCTGCATCTGCTCTACTAATGCAGCCATGGGGTAAATAGTGCGAGGACAGCAGAGAAATAGTGGCCTGACAAACTGTCACATTAGAGGAGGTGCAATAGGCCCTGACTGCTACCCAGCCCACTGTCCCTGCCTACTTGGCGTGCTGCCCTAGGCGGCAGACCCCAACCGGACGACAGCCCCTACGCTGCTAAGTGCAGGGCGGTCAGGGAAGCTCATTGTCAAACAGTCCGGTACGGTAACGGTCAGGAAAGTAATAGCCAAAATCAGAAACCAGGAGATTAAACAGGAACCAAGCCGAGGTCAAAATACGTGCGGGAGCGCGGTACATAAATGGAGAGCAGAAACGGAGTCAAAGGCAAGCTGAGGTCAAGATACAAGGAACCAATCACAAAAGCACAGGGAACACTAGGGGAAACCTTTGTCAGGTAAAGCCTATAGGTAATGAGGAGGTTTAAGAGGTCCCGCATGGACACCCGCCCCGCAGCTGATTGGTGCCGCATTCCCCGGGCCCTCCCGATTGGGCCCGAGAGCTGCACTTCCCCGGCTCAGGAGCAGCAACTCTCCCAGGGTGTGGTCCCATGCTAGACCTATTAACATTCGCAGGTCGTTGTGCTAAACAGGTGGGAGACTGCCCACATGAACGTATCCTGACACCGGCCATATGAAAGATGGCAGTCTCTGCCTGGAACTATGAATGCCTGTACACTGGCTGGCTATATGAATGATGGCAGGCTGTGCCTGGCACTATGCATGCCTGTACACTGGCTGGCCATATGAAAGATGGCAGTCTCTGCCTGGCACTATGCATGCCTGTACACTGGCTGGCCATATGAATGATGGCAGTCTCTGCCTGGCACTATACATGACTGTGCACTGGCTGGCTCTATGAACGATGGCAGTCTCTGACTGGTACTCTGCATGCCTGTACACTGGCTGGCTCTAAGAATTACGACAGTCTGAGCCTGGAACAAAGCATCACTGTACACTGGCTGGCATACGTGATCACGTCAGTCTCTGCCTGGCGCTATTCATGCCTGTACACTGGCTGGATTATCTGATCACGTCATTCTCTGACTGGCACTATTCCCACCGGCATACTGGCTGGCCATATGAATGATGGCAGTCTCTGCCTGGCACTATGCATGCCTGTACACTGGCTGGCCATATGAATGACGATAGTCTGAGCCTGGTACTAAGTATAACTGTACACTGGCTGGCTTACGTGATCACGCAAAATTTCATCTTTGGTGGTGAAAAACACCCTTGGATGTAAATTGCACAAAAGAAATATGCTGCCAAAAATTACCAGCTTTGTAGCGTGTTAAAACGGCGTGTATTTTACGGAACATAACAACAGAAAAATTCGTAATTAACCTTCTGATATGAATTATGCTACAGCTAAAATTTCTTCTTTGGCGGTGAAAATCAAAGTTTCTTTTACTGAGTACAACTGCAGAAAAATACTTAGTTAACCCTTGGATGTAAATTGCGCAAAAGAAATGTGCTGCAAAAAGTACCAGCTTTGTAGCGTGTTAAAACGGAGTGTATTTTACAGAACACAACAACAGAAAAACTTGTAATTAACCTTCGGATATGGATTATGCTACAGGCAAAATTTCTTCTTTGGCGGTGAAAAACAATGTTTCTTTTACTGAATACAACTGCAGAAAAACATTTAGTTAACCCTTGGATGTAAATTGCGCAAAAGAAATAAGCAGCTAAAAATTAAGTGGTATTTGGATTGTAAAAACGCTGTTTCTTTAACTGAATACAACAGCAACAGGCTAAGATAACCCTTGGATATTCAATGTGCTCAAGAACTAACCCCACAAAATCAAAATTAGAACGTAAGAGAAGTAGTCTCTGAGACAAGCTGTGACACCCCGCCAAAAATTGCTGTATAAAAGTTAGTTCTTTAGTATGAGATATCAGCAACAGGAGCAGCTTCCCTACACAGCACAGTGAGAACAGTGTGAACTGCCAGCGTCGCGCCCGGACTTATATAGTGCGGTGACATCACAGAATCCCGCCGGTCTCTGATTGGCTTCATCTCAGCACATGTCATTTAGGCTACGCCTTTCTTCCTCCCAGAGTTCTTTGCCTCATGTAACGCCATGTGCTCGCAGCCATTTTATCAATCAAAAGCACACTTTGTTCACCCGAAGTACCCCAAACTTCTAAACAAATTCCACTTTGTTAGAATCAATTCGCCCATCTCTAATCACTATACTAACCATAGACGATTTTATTCATCATTCATTGTAAATATACAGGTCAGTGTCAGGGCCGCCATTAGAAATTTCAGGGCTCCATACAGCTGAAGCAACTGCGGCCCCCCCCTGGTCAACCCCGCCCTGTGCCAATCCCATACCCACCAACTCCATTGCTGGGGAATGGGGGTCTTTAAAGGGGGCCCAAATGTTTCAGTGGTGGCGCTGGGGCAGGGGGATGTTTAGAGGGGCCCCAGTGGCTTCAGTGGGGTCCCACACTGCTGGGGCCTGGGGTGGGGGCTTCAAAGAGCCCCAACAGTATAACAGAGTGTGAGGGGGGTGCGCTCTGATTCACAGGAGCGCTCAATACATTACCATACCTGCAGCAGCGTCTCACTACTTGCCCTGCATCTCCTATGATCGGAGTCGGCCACCCCTCTCTCTCTCTGCTTGCAGGCAGAGCAGGATGCCTGGCCTGGTGAATCACTGAAGCCTCGCCCACAGGCAGAGAGAGAGAGAGAGGAGGAGCTGACTTCAATCACAGGAGAGTAGTGAGATGCTGCTGGACCTATGTTATTTACTGAGCGCTCGTGTGAATTGAAGCGCCCCCCCACTCCTCCTTACACTCTGAGCTGTACGGGCCCAGTGGACAGTCAGCAGTGCCGAGGGGCCCGTGTCCAGGCTGATTAGTTTATGAAACAAGAGGGCTTACTTGCAGCGGGCCACCTTGTTTTACCGGGACCCATACGGCAGTACCTCCTGTATTTCCTTTACGGCGGCTCTGGTCAGTGTACAGCTTACATAACATAAACCCTAGGCAAATCTAACTTCTAACTAATATTAACATCCGTTACTAACCATGGTATGAACTAAACTAAAGCATTCATATCAGTGTCCTTTAGTTATGACTTCCACATGAGAGCAGCAGCTGTCCTTCTCCAAGTTGGGAGTAAGAGAGTCATCAGCCACCCTTTCTGAATAGCTTACATGTAAATAACTACAGATGTAACAAAAATTAACTTGACAGATAATGCACCATGATATCATGGAAAAGATAAATTTCCTTGGCTTTGATTGTGATCTAAGAAGAGAAAACATAGAAAACTTTGATATCACAGTCAAGCTAAACAATGCTACATATGGAAATAGACTACTTAATTGCATCCTAATTAACTAGAGACCTGGAGTGGAGTTGAACTTGTCTCCACACCCAACCAGGTCCTTCTCCAGGTCTTCAAGTTAAAACACAATGCTGTTTCTATGGCAGAAACAAGCAACTTCTTGCATCCACTCGGCCATCCAATCTTGTGACTGTCTGTTTATAGGTTCAGGCAAGACTCTCATTATTGGGCCCTACAGAGGAGCCAATGGATCCAATGGCACCCCACTTTGTCACCCAGGAAATTCCAAATCCCTGGGCCTAACCTGGCGGTTGCTGGCTGTGCCCTCCCTAGCTAGGTGAAATGGGGAAAAAAAAAACAACAATTGCGAGCCATACATACATGCCATTAACTAGATCTTTTAACAATACTAAATAAATACTATAATATAATTTATTGTAAATAATACTAAATATACATACAAATAAGGGTGACACTTCTAAATAATGTCATAACCATTTACCACAAAAACCGCTATACAGACAGCCTAACATTATCAACAAGATGTGCGAAATCTCAAAATTCGATTCCCCAACCTCGCGAATTTTTCCGCCATAAATTTGTTTCGGGTCTCGAATTACTTCGGGACAAATCGCGTGTAAAATATCAGTTTATTTCCAGCTGCTCAGAACTTAGGGTTCCTGTAGAACGTTGCCACCATAAATATCAAAGCTTCAGTTTTGGTCTTCATACATTTTTTTTTAGTATGAACAAAAACGGCATAACCTGTGCCAGCTCTTAGAATCGCTGCACTATAAAATTTGCCCTTGCACTAAGAGGGCAAAACTGACCAAAAACTCAAGCGGAATTAGCCTGATAAAGTCAAAGGCACGCCAGCTTGAAAATAACAACTGAGGGCTATGATCCTATGATAGCGTCCAAGAACACAGTATATTAACGAGCACCACAGCCTCACAGCACAGTAAGGATGACACAGCAGGATTCTACCCAGCAGGCCACAGCATCCGTTCATCTACTCCACTGTTGACCACACACTAGTCATACACTTTCTCTCCCAATTAACATCTGAAAACCCCAGCCAAGAGTCGGTGGTTTTGTCACACACAACCCCTAGTGTGGCATGGGCCCGGCGCAGTAGGAGGGCTCTCACCTTCCTCAACCCACCTCTGTCCAACCGTACACAACCGAGAGAACAACTATGTGCTGTGGCCCTTCCCACTATAGCAAGTAGGACCAACTATTTTAGGACAGTGGCACAAAGAGATGAATGTAAGACTTCCGCTGCTTCTTCGAAGCGGCCAATATGACAGGAAAGTTGCAATGGGAAGGTTATGTGCGAGGCGTCAGCGTTGTTCAGCACACTGGAGAGGACCGGTGACAGGCAAACTCTAATCGATGTAGCTGATCGCAACATGAGCTGGGAGAAGCAGGCAAGCTTGGACAATTATTCTGGTGCCCTATTAAACAAGGCATAAAGTGCCCCCCAAATGGAAAATCATCCACTCCATCCTCCGATGTGCCCAAAGCCTCTTAACAGAATTACGGGTCCCTGGGCAGCACTAAGCATGTGGCCCCTGCCTATACATGGACATCATCACACTTGGGCCCTGCCTCAGCTAACCACGCCCCCCCCCCCCCCAAGCACACCCATAATTATCACACCACTCAATATCACACCGCAGCCTGCACTAAAAACTAGTTGGCAGGGCAGAGCCTTTGGCACCCCTTCGTCCACCATAGAGTTTTTTAACTGATTGCATGCTCCTAAAATCACCAACATTAACATAAGCCAAAGCTAGCCTAGATCCAGTGTATATTTCTTGTATTTCAAGGACAATACAAACACGCACTTTTGGCTCCTATACGTGTGCCCCTGCAACTGCCCAGTGTGCTCCAAATAGAAAAGAAGCCCTGCTATGGTGCCCCCTTTCCTCACTGTGATGAAGTGTGGCCCTAACCACTCGCCTACCCTCAACTACCCATTGGTCCAGACCGGAAGCATTCCCGTTATCTCTACATTAAGTTTTATAGGAGACGAAAGAAAAAGACTTTGACGACAGACAATCTTGGATCTTGGAACGAAAAGTGACTTGTCATGGCCGAGATGTAAAGTTGGTTCATCAATCACATACTGTGGTTTTGAAGCCATGTGAGGCTAACAGCTGACACAGACCAACTGTAGTACAAGGTTCATCATTATCATAATGGAAAGAAAGCAGCACTTCTTGTCAGGCCGTGGATGCAGCGCCGTAAGTCATCAGTTGGCCGGAGTCAGCAGGGTGCAGCAGTGCGAGTTGGAGCCAAAGGCCACATTTGTCCTACACACCTTTTTTGAATGTCCCCAGAAAGTAGCACACAGGGCTCACCTGTCAGCGGCGGTAACATTCAGTCCGTGCAGAGCTTGGTTAAAATCACCTACTAACGCGGTATCCAGTTTTTTGAGTACGAGTCTCCAGAGGAGGTTGAACATAACTATTAAATACTGTGGCAGAAATAAAAGGTGCGTGACCAGAACCTAAAGTAGGCACCACAGCTCTGCAGATACATGCATGCAGTTGTCACCATACGATGTTTCAGATGCCTGTTGCCATCCTGTCCAACACTGTAGCACCCAGGCACAACCCCCCCATTTCAGGCATCAAGCTTCACCACCTCGCCGAAACCAACTCCCGTCTATATATCTCTACCGTTCCAATACTCCTGCTCCTCGCACTCATGGTGACCAGCATTTTCACCTAGAAACATTGGCCAAAAACAGCATAAAAATCATCTAGCCATCCCTAAGTGCAGAACTAACCGTGCTCCTTCCAATTGTGGGTACTCGCAGTCCCTCCTTTTCCAAGTGGTGACTCTGCACCATTCAAGAACTGGCCAGAAACTTGCATTCACTTCACCATTGTTAACACATTTATGGCTCCTCTGGAACACCGCAAGCGGGTGTATCGTCCAAGCAGACGTGGTCCTAATAGATGTCCAGTTTTCACCAGAGCCCCTGCAAGGCAGATGGACTTTCGTGCAGGATTGCGATCAATCCGCACCCTTGCCGACTACTTGCGTGGACAGCCAAGGCCACGAGTGGTAACCTGATATCATGAGAAAAACTCTCATCCAAAAAGGTCAGCCAACATCGGGGCAGCGGCGAAATTCGATTCAGGTAAGAAACAAAAGGTTGTACACACACACAGGATCGGAGAACATTAAATTGATGAACAAATTAAATTATATTAACTTAGGAAATTTATTAACAGGGGGAAATTTGATGAACAGGAATAAATTTTGTAACAGGGAAATTATTGAACAGGGAAATTGGATTAATCAGTAACAAGTAGCCTCTCCTTTTTCCACCATTCACAGGAGGGCCTCCCTTTTTTCATATAAAAAGTTTTGCAAGCATTTCTTTTGCTATCTTTTTCTTCCACATTCCAGTTTGTACTAATTAACTCAACAATGCCACAGTAAAGCAAAAATAACACCGAAAACAAATTCTGTATTATGGCTCCTTCAGTTCAATTCCATATGCTGCAGTTGGAACAAACCTGGTGTAATCGATACTAATTCAAACCACCACTTTATACGTCCATGATTTTGAATTGTCACTGCTGTCCTCCTCAACGTAATTGGTAACAGCGTCTTATCCTCGCCAAAAAAACTCCCATACTTTTGAAGGATGAACCCCCACTAACTACTTACCACCATTCAAACACAAGAATAAGCACAACACATTCACTTTTTTGGTGTCAAATGCCACTAAGCTTTATTCAAACCATTTAAGTGACATACCAACACAAGCGAAGAGTCAGTGAGTGTGCTTAGAACAAATGTGTATATTCCCTGCTGTCTGACAACAGCACCCCCAAACAGCAATAAAGAGCCACGCTCTGGCATCCATTCTAGCAGAGCTATACACTTTAGCACCAATGACCCTACTAGAAGATCCTCAACTCCTATTAACCACCGTGCTCGCCCCTGGATGCATTACTATTATACCATCTTAACTGCCACTTCAAACTCACCTCTTCACACATAGATGATTAACATCCTCTATTAGTTTAAAATGATTCCACATAACTTGACCTGCAACTACACCTACCCTGCACCGCCACAGGAGAGGAGCTGTTGACACCATTAAAAGGCTGCGAACCCACCAAAACTGCCCTAATTTCCAACACACAAATACACAGCAATTTGCCATCTGCCTAAACTACCTACATAAATCCACCTTTCCATGCACCCCCAGAACAAAATCCATGAACCAGTGAAGTAAAAAAAAGATGTATAAACCCCACTATACTAATCGGGCCTGCTGTCAATATTCCAAAAGGAACCGTAATAGCTCAAGTAGACAACTGTGCTTTAAACCCAATAGGATCGAACAACCACACCAACAGAAATCATAACTTGGGGCGCATGTATGAATCACAAAACACTACCCTCACAATGACGACCATCAAGCCATCAATTGAATATTTACCCCCACTAAGTTAAAATAACGTCTGAAGCACCCTGACTCAGTCATATTAGTTACACGTTCAACATACAATCCCCAGTGATCTTTTCCCACAATAGAAAAGTTTTTTCTGACTCCAAAAAACATACACTTCCCCACTAAGCCCAAGCACCAATATGTGCCCCCAGCAGCCATACTAGGCATCTTAAACCATGAAAAAAGTACCCAAAAAAACTAATTATTTCAGCCTATAAGCAACGACTGTAAACTATACAACTATGTAAATTCACTGTTACAACCAGCTATTAAACACCATTCAAATGCGCCCCTACAATAATCTAACCACTCTTCCAGCTTAATAGCGAAAAACCAATAGAAAAGTTTCCACAACATTGTCCGCCCTAACATACCTAAGCCGTTTCCAGTCACTTTAGATTAACCTCATAACCTCAACCCTTAAAGCCACACAGATTGAAACTCAAGAGGGCCCTCCTAATTCCCTCTCCGCTGCCCCCCGTTTATCCCCAACCAAAGACCCATGAGAAGGACCAAACCCCTTGTTCTGACAATCCCCCAAATTAAACAGGCGTCCGCCTAATTGTGAACAATATTTGCTGCTGTTACTTCTTTGACGTCCATAAACGCTGAATGACATGCGCATCAGGTGCCATTCTGTGCCTGGAAATTTGATTTTTCATCCAAGCTGCAGGCCTCACCAACTTGATAGCTACACCCTTCTTCGGATTGCTTACAACTTATATCCGATACAAGCCTCTATATAATACTGACGCCTGTCCTATGAAAACCATGAGACACTATGAGCAAAACACCACAATTAATAAACAACGCTCTCACAAATTACATCCAGCCAAATTGGGTCCTTGAATCTTCTCATCACTTAAGTCGTATGTTTCCCGACGCCAAACTAAGTTTTTCAGATGTAATAATTTTTTATTTATTATTTTTATTATATTACAATATGAGACATTTTGAGGTATATTAGAGTTCGAGTTTTATCAATCATAACTTTTACAGAAAAACCAGAGGAGGTAGAAGACATAACTGCGAAGTTCATTTTCTCCCCATCACAGGACCCCTATCCCCAAGTACACAACTACCCATCAGAAGCCATATCCAAGATGATCATTCATCGCTAAAATTGAGCAACCTCAAGGAACCAGAATTCACTACGTAATTTAAACAAATCCCAATTTAAAGCATATGAAAGATTTCAAAACCAACGACTTATGCAATAGACTAAATAAAACCGTGCCATATCCAAATAATAATTAAGTAACTGCCGATAAGTATAGAAGCAATCCTTGTACTCACTTCAATGATTTCCAAACTAAATAAAGGTATAATTAAATAAACCATTTAAATCCTCCTACTTTTTTATCCACCCTAAAAGAAAGGATCCTGTAAGATAAAAAAATCTGCGACATACATCATACCTGAACCATTTACCCCACTGCTTCCGAGCACCTAAACCCCAATCATATGCACTAGAGCGACCTTGAGTACCAAAACCCCAAGGTTGGAACTAAAACACCATTACCCCCACCGTACCCACTGAGCTCACCCGAAAATCCATGCCCATTCTCAGTCAACCATTTTTTTTCTGCTCCCAGGATAACACCCGGAAGTGAAACCTCCTCGGCCAGATCGCTGAATACAAAACCACCATCTGGGTGCTAAAGACCCTGCACCAAATCCCCGAAGAAAAAACACCATTACCCCCAGCCGAACATCCACTGGCTCGAGCCCAAAAAAAACCACCTGCTGCTCACCATTTTTTTAGCTCACCCAGGGATAACACCCTGAGAACCCACCTTCGCCAGATCTCTTCAATAACAATAAATTCCCAGATGGAATCAGACCCAAAAACTCCCGCAGCCCCTAATTTACTTAGTTATGATATATATATATATATATATATATTATATATTGTAATTAAATATATAGTAAATTTTTTTTTTTTTTTTTAAAGAACAAAAACCATTTCCAGCGCGTTAGCCTCACCAATCGACCCAGACCAAACTGAATGAGGGTCCCATTCCCATGAGGATAACCCCAAATTTAACACCCACTCATGACCTCCTAAAAACCTTAGTACAAAAGGTTAAATATTCAAATCGGAAAGAGCACGGGGGTCTTTGAATGTCTAAAACGGATCTGCGATTTATAGTCAATGCTCGAACGACCTTACCCCCTAGCCGATTCCACCACTGGCTCAAGCGACCAGACACCTCCATGTGGCAAAGTTAACACCCCGCATCGCCTACGACAAACACCCCAGCACGGCCTCCCCATAATCACCAGAACCACACCAAAAACTACTGGGAGGAGACCATCCCTTGATGAAACCCCTAAAACACGTGAAGTTAAACACTCCAAAATCACTTCCAAAGACCCCCCCCTAATGCCCGATCACAGCAGGGTAGTACAAACTAAGGGGAAGGAATTCCTGGAAGCAACATAGATCTGGGCCCTATATCATGCACTGACACATTACCACACCTTCACCACTGCTCAGATGTACCATAAGCACAATTCTTTACTTAGGACCCTCTCCTCTTTTCCGCTGTCCCCGTCTTCGGCCGCTAACTTCTGGGTCTCTCTTGTGCTGTCAGGGCCAGCCCCGAGCCAGCCCTCTGAAGGCTCCGCCACATTTGACCCGCTCCCGTTCCAAGCCCACGGAATCCACGATGCTCTCTATCTGCATGTCTGGTGCGCGGCTCCTGACTGGCAAATTTAACCACATGCTCGCCGGACCGCACCTGCATGAGCCTCACCATAGACAACAAGAACCAAAAACATGGGGACCATCAACGTGATGAAACCCCAAAATATTACCACCAACTCAAAGCACACACCCACTCCTATCAGCCATCTTCAGCAGGTTAAAATACAGCTAGCACAAAAGAGACGTATAGAGTCAGGCATTGCATCATAAAATATGTACACACAAGTAAAAAAGATTCAGCAACATCAGACTCCATTGTAAGGAAGGTGTGCTGATACCATGTACATACAGGGTCAACAATACAGCCCCTGAGTGTAAAACTTATATATCGATAATTAAACTATAATACAAGCAGAAAGTAAAGCCCTTACATAACAGCAGGGTCCATCACCATCCTATTTATGATTGCATCTGCGGATATCACTAATCACAATACTAAGCAGGAATATGCCACTTACTACAAGGTCACATACATTCTGTGGATTGCCTCACTCGAATAACAGCACATACATCTCCAGCCTCTAACAAAGAAAGAACTAAGACCCTCCCCCCACAAGTAGTTACATCTCTAGCACAGTCAGCATCCACACTGACAGATTGTCCTGTACAGACAGTCTCTGCCACGGCCTCCAATATGTCTGTGCACCTCTCCCTCCCCCACAGCTGTCCCTCTCTCACCGACTTTTAACAGCACATGTTAGCTCACAAGCTCCACCAAAGAGTCAAGATAACACTAGAATGATGAGTACATGCCTTACAGACACAACCACAGCCCAGCCTGCATGTAGGAGCGGATACATCCCTCATGTTCTACTAAATCCCTGTAAAGCCCAATAGACATTCAGCATGTTATAACATACTACTACTTATTTTGTATGATTGAGTGAAACCCCCTCCTGTTTGAGTGTGGTTCACTGTGCAATGTTACTTCCCTACTGCAGACACAATCTTTCCTTGCTTTTGATCAGAAGAAAGAGAAGCATAAAGTGAAGAGCAGAAGTTATTTCGATAGCGAAACCCCACCCTACATCACAGATAAACTCTTCCCATCTAACCACCTCCTCCCTCTCATTTCACAACCGAACCCCCCCTGCCTCGATAACTATAAACTACACAGCAGAGCTAACACAATGCAGATACAAGCTGCCGTCACAAACCTATCCCCTCTGCTCAAACTACTTACAATAAAGATACTATGCAAACACTGAACCATCAGCTTAAATACCCTTACAGCCAAAAACTCCAACATTATCGAGCTCTATTTCCCCCTTACCAAAGTCATGTCCCCCTTCGCTTTATGGCTTCGGTTCTTGCCAATCTCCACATCAAATACTGCAAGAAGCAGGGGAGTGCTCCCCACCTCTTCGTTTCAAGTAGACTGCTGACTGACCTCAAACTTTCGTCCCGCTGTATAGTTGCCTGAGCCCAGACTACATATAGATCTCTGCAATGGAACCGATGGACAGTGGCAGTTTGAGACAGTGAGGTCCTCCCGGGCCATCCAACAAAGATCGTGTCTGAACCTTCCATCGACTCTTGCTGGGTTTCAGATGTCCATCTGTAGGAAAGATGTACTGAACCTAACAACCAATCAAGAACCATTGGGTTGCTGAACCAACACATGCCGCTAGATGACAACGGCAGTTTACACGCCGTCACTGATGACCCCTGCTGCGACTCCCCCTTTGCCGTGCTGTGACTGTGGCGTGCTCCATGGAATTTTGGTGCCGACGGCCACTCGCATGTGAAGACCGCCACCTCTCTGATCAACGATACTGTTTGATCTAAAATGTACAGACTGTGTTATAATGAAGATATCGGTATAATAAATACACCCCCTGTTATTTGACTCCAAATGAAACCCACTAACAAGCTTGAGTACCCTTGGATATAAAGATCGCTCCCCAAATGGCCAGGAAAAATTTACTTGTATGGCCGCTTAAAAACACGTTGTATTTTACCTGAATATAAAAGCACAAACATTTCGTAATTAACCTTCGGATATGAATTATCTACAGCCTAAAATTTTCTTCTTTGGGCGTTGAAAAAACCTACTTCTTTTACTGATACTAAGCAAAAAAAATACTAGTTAACCATTGCAATGAAATTCCGCAAAAAAAGGTGGTGGCTAAAAATAGCCAGCTTTTAGCTGCTAAAACGCTGTATTTTACAGGTACACAACAACAGAAAAAACTCGTAAATTAACCTTCGATGGGAATTATCGCAACAGCCAAAATTTCTTCTTTGCGTTGAAGAAACAAAGTTTCTTTACGATACAACTGCAGAAATAAACTATGGTAGTAGCGCTGGTAGTGGATCCTCCGGACCACCTGCAGCGATGATAGTTATCCCCTCCAGGAACGAAATCGAAGTATAAACCCCTTTCACCAGAGCCCGCCGCAAAGAGGGATACTTGCTCCCCCCGGCCCCCTCATGAGCTTACCAAGGTCTCGTCCCCCCTGACGTACTCTTGCGTTGGCGGCCCGAGGTCACTGGTACAAAGTCCGTAGTCCGAGAATCTATCTGGCAGGCAGAAGTCCAGGCAGGTCGCTATGTACCTGGTCGTCGGACACCAGGAAGTCAGCAGGCGAGCAAGTTCCGAGTCTAGAAACGTACAGAGGTCTTACACGGTAAAGGCGATCATACCATTTAAAGCGACTTAGCTATGGGACACGATCAACATAAGCTCCACAAGAGTGATGTGGACGTGACCTTAATAGGGAACCCTGGCAATTAGCCAATATGCGGCGCTGTGCCCTTTTAAGATCCCCAGAACGAGCGCTGCGCCTTAGGACATGGCACCCACGCTCGCCGGCCAAGGGCGTGGACGCACAGGACTGAATCATATCCCCGGCATCCGACCGCCCCCCCGCCCTCGGCCACAGGCGGCACACCCAACCACCGGTGGTCCTCCGGGCAAGCCACGGTGCCCCGCGGCCCGCGGGTCCGAGGAGCGAGTTGCCTGACAGTACCTCTCCCCCACCCTTAGGTTCCCCCCCCCTCTTTTAGCTGAAGGAACAAAAAAAACCCCCTTAATAATAAAACGGGGGAATAAGCCCGGTTCAAATATTACTCCGTTCCTTGGACCGCTCTCTCGTGGCCGAGAGCCCCTCCAATCTACAAGATAATAAATCCTTACACCCCTGACGATCGCATGTCTAAGATGGCCGCACTCCAAAGGAACATCAGGAATTCAACACTGGAGACGCGCATGCTCCTCGGATAACTGTTTCAGACGAACGAGAGCTTTAGAGAACATGAAAGGCGTTAGGAACCCAAGAATGGAGACAGCAAATTTATAGACACCGTTCCATTGTCGCAATCTGAAGGTCCCAAAAACGCACCCATTTAGAGCTGGATTTTGACGTAGTATTTAAAGAAGCCACACTTTATCCCCTGGAGGAACGTGGGATTCTCTTCCTCTTGTCACATGGTCTTCATACGCTGAAGCCTGATAAGCTTGCCGTCGCTCGCCAATGACCCTGATATCCAGAACTTGTCCACGCGGGAACCTCGAGTAAGCCAGGAGGGAGGGCCGGTGACGGCCCATAACCACCAAAATGAGAACGGCCAGTTGAGTCGAAATCTCCTGGATTAGATGAGAACTGCCCAACACAATTCGGCACCATTATCCTGTCTCCGGAACCCGAATCCGAAGTACAATCCCGCAAGATCTGGTTTAATCCTCTCCACCTGCCCATTTAGCTGAGAATGAAATGCAAAGAAAATGTAGCTTAGATGCAACCGGAACACAGGCACCCATAATTTAAACAAATTGGACGCCTCTCGAGACGATGTGGGATAGTAAACAGGCAACAAAGATGAAGAAGTATCCGCCTATTGGGACCAAAAGAGACCATAAGCGGCACAAAAGTGGACATTTTTGAAATCGGTCAGAGACCACCCATGACCGAGTTTCCCAAATGAAGAGGAAGTCCTGATAAATCCATCCTAGTTTCCATTAAGAGACTCTGGAACCGCAATGACTAAACCGATCGGCCTATGCGAGTGACCCTGTTTTGGGCAACATGGTGTGCAGGAAAGAGCGAATCCTTGACGTCTTTGAATCAGGGATGACCACCAGTAAAGTGTCTGCGAGATGAGACGTAGATTTTCGTACGCCGGGTGGTCGGCCAAAAGAACTATGCCCCCCAAACCCAAATCCTCCTCCTGACGCAGGGACGCACGTATTCTGACCGGAAATATGGCGATCCACAGAGCCACAGGAATCAGCCATCAGGACATATGATGTGCTGTGACACCGTTCCTTCCTCGCTAATGTCAGACGCACGTGATAGCGTCCGCCTTGATATTCCTGCTCGCCATCGAAGTGATCGTGCAATCAAAGCACACGAGAAGAACAAGACCACCGAGCCTGTGAGGATTCAAATGAGCCTGAGCTGTCCTATATTGGAGATTCTTATGGTCCTGTGAAGACTCAAACGTCCGAGCTCCCTCCAACAGGATGTTCACTACTACTCTTCCGGCCAAAAGTTATGGCCCATCCATTCCCGGTCTCAAGGGCGTAATTAACGTTACGGCGAGGAAAGATCCTTTTGAAAAAACAACACATGTGACGTCTTTGCCTTAGGAGACCATTCTGTCAGACACCCGCGCTCACGGAAGAGGCATCCACCCTAGCTGAAGAGTCTCACTGATCAGGCCACCAAATTACGTGCTGAGGAGAAAGCTGTCTCAACTGGAGAATGCTTCTTCCACGGACCAACATCTCGTGTAGCATTCTTACGGGAGAAATACATGGAAGCCACCACGTAGAAAGTGAGGGAAATGAACTGCCGTAGTAGTTGGCCGATTTCCTAAAAACTTTGAATCGCCCAGAGACGTACAGTGTTGCGCCACTGCTTGACGCGGAAGGTTTAAGCTGGTCCATCTGCAGACCTCGAGCGGAAACTGAAATTACCTCAATGAGGCAACCACACTTCTCCGAGCTTCGGCAACCTCGATGGTCCCCGCAGAGCGGTCGCAGAAACCTTGCGCTTACTTGTACCCGATGGGTCGAAGTCAGGGAAAAAATCAGATGTCGTCCAAGTAACAATACCAGGTGTACACAGCATTCCCGAAACACTCCGTTGACGAAACTCCTGAATAGCGCAGGGGCAATGCATAGCCCGAAGGCATCACGAGATCTCAATATGCCCGCCCCGTTGTTAAACCGTTTTCCCCCCCCCCACTCATCCCCTTCGCCTATTCCTTGATGAGTTATAGGCTCCCGTAGGTTCTAATTTAGTAGAAAGACCTTGGCTCCACGGAGGCGATCAAATAGCTCAGAATCAGGAGAAAGAGATAGCGGTTTTCTTGCACCGTGATCTTGTTTATCCTCGTAAGTCATACAACGGCGAAGTGAACCTCCTTTTTTTCTGAACCGAAGAAGGGAAACCAGCCCCCGCGGCGGAGAGAGACTTGCAGATAAAACCCCTCGACAAATTCCCTGGATATAGACCACATGGCCAGGTCTCGGCACAGACAGAGGTAGACCCTACCCCCGAGAGACTGTTCCGAAGGAGGTCGATAAGCAGTCATACGGCCGATGGGTGGTAACCACTCCAGCCTGTATCTCCGAGAACACATCTCCAAAATCCTGGGACTCCGTCTGGCAAGACTTGCAGAGACTTGATGGATCACAGGGATGTATCGATGACACCGGCTAGGTGCCACCACGCAGAGAGCTTGGCACCTAATACTACCTTCCCCAACGCAACTTCACCTGTCTTCCAAATCAAGCGCAGCGTGTCGTGCCGCAGCACCCCAAAAGGATCCCGAAGACTCGCAAGCAGGACGATGAAAGGATTAGTTCTTCTCGTCTGGAGGACCCCTACACGGTAGGGTCCACACAGCCGGGTGATGAACAAATGGAGTCACTGAAACTCCCCACTGACGAGATATAACCAAGGGTCCTTTTCATACCTGTTACTGGCAAGCGATACGTGACACCGAGGAGGCGAAATAAAGTGCCCGGCCGAAGCCGAGTACCAGAACAAGACCCGAACTTTTGACCGAGAATCCTTTACGTTACTTGTGAACCATGGCAACAACAGTCGTGAGAGGAAATAACTGAGCACTCTAGGACACCTCTCCTACGCCACCTAGGGTGCGAGCGTTTTCCGACCGCTGAGAGACGCTGCGGACAACTCCTATGAAATGTCCGGACAGCACAGTAGAAAACAAAGGGTTCTCCGAGCCGCGCCGGAACCACTCCTCCTCCGCAACAAGTGGGCCCGAGTCCACCTGCATGGGTTCCTCGTAGCAACTGTGTAGGAGCAGCCGGAGGCCTATAGAGAACATGAGCCAACCGAGGTAGACGCGCTGCCGATCACGCTCATTGGCGAGCTCCTCTGTCTCTCCGTGAAACGCACTCAATGCGATGTCCAATGGATAAGTCCACATAGAAAAGGAAGTCTCTTGCCCCGCAAGTCGACCTTTTATTCTGCTTGACAGGCCCTCTTGACGGCGCAGAAGCGCGTCGTTCCATGACAGCTCGAGCTAAGGTGCACTGGACCAGCATACTCCCCTAGCGTATGAGTCCCCCTTGGCGTAGTTCAGAGCCTGTCTTCCCCGGAATATGCGCGCCTGGCTCCTCAAAAACGCTTGCTGAATTCAGTAGAAAACTTAGTCTCAATCAAAGAGTCAGTCCGGTCCCCAAAAGTGTCCGCCCAGTCCATGCTTTTCGATACAGGCTCACCACAAACCCACCTTCGCGCGCCTTTCATGTAACTGACCTAACCCATCCCACAGCATGAGCACTGACGTAAATAACCCTCCAAGCATCAGTCCCCGTCAAACTTGAGGCAGGAGAACAACTTCGACCCACATTCCAGCGACGGCAGAGGAATGCAACCACCGGCGAAAACCATTTGCAGCTGCTGTACCAGAACTGCGCATTAAGTGGGACACTGACCCAATTGCTGTGCCGTTAGTCATCTGCTGCACGTTGAGCCGACATGTCTGAGATCTGCTAAGCTTGCAGGCACCTTGGCGGGATCCATGCTGTTTCTAACGTAATGCGCTTGGTATGATCCGCCGACCACCGCAAGCGATGATAGTTTTAAGCCACCCAGGGAACGAATCTAAGTAGCCCCCGGGTATTTCAACCAGAGCCCCCGCAAAGCGGATGGACGTTGCTGCGGCGTGAGCGCTACCAGTTTCGTGCCCCCCTGACGTTACTTGCTTCGATGCCCATGCAGTGCTGGGTACAGATCTAGCCGAAATCGTATCCGTGCAGAGCAAAGGTCAGTGCAGGCGCATGTACGTGGTCGGGGACACAGAAGGGTCAGGGCAGCGCGGTTCCTATCGAAAACGTAGGCAAGAGGTCTGGTACACTAAGCAAAATACACTTTAGAAACTCTTTAGCTAAACACGAAGGCAACATAGAATCCACAAGGAGTATTGTGTACGTGACCTAATAGTACCCTAGGCAATTAGCCAATTATCCGGGGCGCTGCCCTTATATCCCCGAGAACAGCGGCAGCTGCACGCCGCCTATGGACACGCACTCGCGCGCCTCCGGCCGCACAACGAGATCAAGTGATCACCGCAGGCGCGGACCCCCGCTGTCCCGTCCAGCCGGCACCCACCCCGGTGGGCCCCCGGGAGGGGGCGGCCATTGGTGCTCCCAGCGTCCAGGATGCGGGTACCAATGACATTGGGTTAACCATTGGATGAAAAAATGCACAAAAGAAAATGTGCTGACAAAATATTAGCACTTGTTTACGTGTTAAAAACGGCGTGCATTTTACAACACAACAACAAAAAACTCGTAATTTAACCTTCCATATAATTATCTACACCAAGAACTTCTTCTTCGACGTGAAAAACAACTTCCTTGATTACTAATACAACTGCAAAAAATACATAGTTAACCCATGAGGAATCAATTTTATTAATCTCAAAAAAAACATGTGCGCCAAAAATTACCACTTTTACGTTTAAATCACGTTAGTTTACTGAACTACAACAACAAAAAACTTGTGTAATTAATTAGTGTTGAGCGATTTTTAATCGACAAGTTGAAATCGGCAACTGTTGTTTATTGTGATTCGATAATTTCCAGAATACATGGCGGATAATTTAAGTTAAAATCAACATCACTATTAAATTCGCCTTTTTTCGCCTTTCTTCTAATTTTGCGGACATCAAATCATATTAACAGAATAAGCAGTGCCAATGTGTGTGCTACGTCATACTGATGTGTATGTTGCGATGCTGAAAAATCACATGTGACCTCGCTTTTACACATAGAACACACGTTCATGTTATCAGCCTCCATGTCTCTCATCGTCTCATAATAACCTCGCTCTGCCCTGTGGCCAAACACTCAGCGAAAATTATCTAATTTTCGGCACAGAGAAACTTACTATTAGCTGTGATCCTTACCTATTTATTATATTATATATTTGAAGTATTTTATGTTAGTTAGCGAATAGAATTTGTAAAAGCACATCTACCCCACGTAAATTCACGGAGGGGGGATACGGGGGTGGGGGCCCCCCACACGGAACACAGACAACTCTATCGAAAAGAACACTGGATAAAGTACACCAAACTTAGTGAGACATTGGTAGTGGAGATATATTATTATTAACATTTGCTAATGAAATTTTCCTTGGATAATGCAGCCCTGAACTTATATATACACAATCATTATCTAGTATACGCAGTCTGCTTTGTTATGCAAAACTCCACTTTTATGATCATATACATGTCAAATATGTGTCATATTAATTTTACACCATTCCATACCTTGACTGTTGATATATCCACCTCTGTTCTTAAATTACAAACGCATCAAATCTGTAGTCAGCACAGTATGTTTGTTGCCAAAAAATCTGTGTATCAATAACAAACATAACATTTACGTGTTTTTTTGACTTTTGCGCACCAGCTTTGTTCATTGACGCAGGCATCCACGAGTAAATCTAAAACACAAGCTATATTCCCAAAGTGAATTGAAAGTTGCAAAAAATACCGTTTAGTTATGAACAAACATAACATTACGTGGTTTGTGACTTTTGGCACACCCAGGTTTGTTCATTGACCAGCATCGCACGTAAATTCTTAAAACACAGCAATCTATATTCACCACAGATAATTGAAAGTGCAAATAATACCGCGTAATTAGACAAAAAACATAAACAATTCGTGTTTTTTGACTTTTTTGCCACCCAGCTTGTTCTTTGGACGCAGCTCTCCCACGTAAAACTTAAAACAGCAATTCTATATCACACCCAGGTAATTGAAAGGTGCAAAAAATACGTTATTATACCGAAAACAATACAAACCAATACTTTTTTTTGACTTTTGCGCACCCAGCCTTTGTTCATTGACGCATCATCCACGTAAATCTTAAAACAACAGCAATCTATAGTCACCACATGAATTTTTGAAAGATCAAAAAATACCAGTGTATTATAACGTAAACTACAGATACTGTTTTGATGACTTTTGCCACCCATCTTTGTTCATGACGCACAATCCACGTAAATCCTTAAAAAAACAGCAATTCTATAGACACCAAAGTGAATTGAAATAGGTGGCAAAAAATACCTTGTATTATACGAAAACAAACCAGATACTGTTTTTTTACTTTGCGTCACGCCAGCTTTGTTCATTTTGACGCAGCAATCCACGTAAAATCTTAAACACATCTAGATTCACCACATGAAATTGAAAAGTCTGTACGTGTAGAACCTAATTTATGCCTAGATTGTACAACATAACCATTTGACTGTTGTGATTTATTTTCAGCTTCTCCACCTTGTTGGTTAAATAATATAGATTGTTGCACGCCCAAACTTTAATTAATCTTCTCATGAACGATGCTCACTTATCGAAAAACCTTATCGATAGCGCCGACCTATCGACGATCACTCGATCTCGTAGCCAACCAATCCCTCAGACTCTACTCCTAGCTCAATTGTAAAAGATTGAAACTCTTCTACTTTTCACTTTTTTTTTTGGGGATGTGAGCCAGCGCCCTCATACCTTGTTCTCATCATTGTGTAAGTAGCATTCATCACTGTATAATTGCTGCTTTTTGTCTATAACCTATAGCACCTAAATCAATTGAGTAAAGTGACTTGCGGAATATGAGGCAGCTTTATAAATAAGGTTATTATTATGATTAATATTATATCGCTTATTATCATACGATCAATATCTACTAAAATGTATATTCTATTTTCATCGGTAAGTCTACCTACCAATGTCTTTTGGGCTTTTTGCTGGCGTTGGCTTCATAAACACACCCGTATTTGACTGGTATCAAAGGATTAATCAGTGGGACAACATGCTTTGGGACAATGTCCTCCCTATTATACTTGTGCAACTACAAGAGTGGAAGAATTCCCTCTTTTGTTATCTGACTTTGCTGAAGCATTTTTTAAGCACAGTCGATATACTATCCCCTCATAGATTCTTAACACTAGTGCCAGTACTAATTGACCTATGGATGAAATTTCATAAGAGGATTAACGGTGCGGCGCCGGACGAACTACGCCGAAGCTGCCGACCGCTAGACATCCGGTGGCTCCTCTGTGATCACCGCACGATGTAGCTGAGACCACGCAGATGGAGTCTAAGGCCCCTGGTCTTCGCCAAAGAGCCCGCCGCAAAACATAATTCTTCGACCCCCAGGTTCACTACCCATGACGTGCGACCTCGACAGCCTGCAGACAAACCACATGGATATACAAACACAGAACATAGAAAAATACAGCAGAGTAAAAACTACTCAGAACACAGCAGATACATAGAGATTAAACGTACAGCATAGCACCACAATCGCAGGAAGCTGTTGGTAACACATCAGTACAGACCAAACACGTGCGAAACAGAGCACACATACATACAGAACACGCAATACAAAGACAACAGACATGACGACGACGGCCAGAGCCTCAGATTGAACTAAACACAGGACCACATCTCAGTTAAAGCTCCAACAGCAAAGACCTGAGATCTGGCAGGAGCTCATATGGAAGCAGCTGACACCAGCAACAACAGCAATGAACTACCAAGTAGAGACAAAACCTCCTTATATCCAAGGCAGGGGTGAAGAAGGTCACAGAACAAAACTATAAATAGCACATACTGCCACGAGACCGCACCCCTTAGACACAGTGCACAGACAAACCCAAAGCACAAACTAGACAGGACAGCAGTACATACAGAAACACAACTGCTGGACCCCTGCACAGACCTCCACTAGAGATAATTCATGCGCGACAAACAGCCGACGTCCCACGCAGGGACCTGCGCAGTGCAACCGTACAGTAACCAACCCCCCTTCAAAGCCCCCTCCTCCCCCGTCCGAGAATCACAGAATGCTTCAGTCGCACCATAGACCAGACCCGCAATCTACTACTGGGTCAACCCCAAAACCCAATACAGGCTGTTTATTAGCCTGTAGAGGGAAAACCTAGAAACGAGTGCATTGGAAACAAGCGGGACACTAGCAAAATGGGAGGGAACCCAGGCGGCAGTAAGCCACAAGGACTCAAAAGCTCAGGCGGACCGTAAGCCACGGGACGCAGAAGCTCAGGCGGACCAGTAACCACGTTGGACTCCAATGCTCAGGGCGGACAGTAACCACGGAACTCAAGCGCAGTCGAGGACCGTATCCACGGACTCAGAAGCTCAGGTGACCGAAAGCCACGGGACTCAAGATCTCAGGGCGGACCGTAAGCCACGGGACTCAGAAGGCTCAGGCGGACCGTAAGCCACGGGGACTCAGAAGCTCAAGCGGGACCCGTAATGCCACGGGACTCAGAAGGCTCAGGCGGACCTAAAGCCACGGACTCAAAAGCTCAGGGAGGACCGTAAGCACAACGACTCAAAGGCTAGCGTCCGGTATGCCACGGGACCAGAAGTCTCAGGGCGACCGAAAGCCACGGACTCAGAAGCTCAGGGCACCAGTTAGCCCTCGGACTAGACCATGACTAATAGGCAAACGTTAGCTCTCTGGGACCATGACTAGCCTAACAAGCTCGCTTGGACTAGCAAGGCCAAACTAACTCTGGGCTGACCATGACTATGCCAAACGTAAGCTCGGCTGGACCATAGCAAGTCCAAACGTATGCTCTGGCTGGACCATGATCTTCCAAACTAAGCTCTGGCTGGACCATGAGCTAGCAAACGTAAGCCTGCGGGCTAACCATGAGCAAGGGTCCAAACGTAACTCGGGCCTTTCCATAGCTAGGCCACGGGTCAGAACACTCAAGACATGAGCAGTCACCCCGCGATCCATGTCATTATACTGGAACTGGTGCGGGACGCCGACGACGTACCGCGAAGCAGCCGAACCGCAGACATCCGGGGGTGGATCCTCTGTGATCACAGCAGCAGTGTGTGTAGCTGAGGACCACGCCAGAGTGTTATCTATAAAGGGGGCCGCTGGTCTCCCAGAGCCCGCCGCAAACGATATGGACTTGGCTCGGGACCCCCATCATACCCCTACCTGGCCTAACTGCGTGACAGCCGTGACAAACAGAATCCAGGCAGTAGAATACAGGAAAACACCAAGAACTTGAAACATAAGCAGGCAGTAAGAACCTACTTCAGGAACACAGCAGATACAGGAAGGATTAAACTACAACATCCACCACAGATAACGGCAGACTGTATGTAACACACAGGTACAACCAGAACACTGTCGCAGAACAGAACACGAGTACAGGACAGAACACGGCAGGATACATGAACAACAGACACACGGACCGACGGCTTAGAGCTCAGATGACTAAGACACTGTACCAGTCATCTCAATTAAAACTCCTACAGCAGACCTGAGATGCTTGGCAAGGAACTCAAGATGAAAACAGCTGGACACTTAGCAACATGAACTGCCAATGAACTGACCCAAGTATAGACCAAAGAACTATCCCTTATAGCCAAGGTCATGTGTAGAGGAAGTGCACACAAACAAAAACTATAATAGCAGAAGCTCCGCGCCACGCCTTAGAGCACAGTGCACAGACAACCCAGGAAGCAACAAGGACTTGGACAGTACACACATACAATAGCAGAAACTCAGCGGCATACCACGCTGCACAGACCCCAGCAGAGAAACATGGCAGGCACGGACAGGCCGACGGTCCAGTGCAGGTACCCAAGCGGCAGTGAAACCGTGACCAGGAGATATATGAATCTGGTCAGTCAGGTGAGAACTTGCCCTATATAGCAATTAACATTGCAGAAGAGTCTACAGTAATCATAGGGCTCCTTCGTGTCCCCTTATGGTTCAGGTTGTACTTTTGTGTGAAAAAAGGATGAAGGCATTTGTCCACCACCCCCCCCCCCCCACCCACCCCCCCCCTCATCATTGATGCTGGAACTAAATGATATAAAAGGTAAAAAACCAACACCCTTACCCTTGAGTCTAGATACTGTGTCTAATCAAATCCAGGAGGAAGTGTTTCACTCTGACCTGAGATGGCCTATAACGTATTCGTATCCGAGAAAAATGAGTGAAAACCGCTTTTAATTCTCCGATACATTTTGAAATCTGGTTATGGACAATTTGATTAACTAATGCTCCCCGCGATACATTAACAACTTGTATAAAATATTTTTCTAAACTCATGTTTTCTGTATGTCGTTTATCTGGAATGTGACATTTTCATCTCTTCTGAAATAAGTTGTTTGCACGTTTAAACATTTAACGGAGCAAATCTTCACAATTCTTGAAGAAAATAGTTTGTGTTTCAAACTTGAAAAAATGGGTATATTCGAGTGCAAGCTACCTTTACCTGGATTATATCCTGACCCTAACTCATTTTGTATGAACCCCTGGAAAATCAAGCTATTGTTGACTAGTCGCCCTTCCTCCCTAAAGAGTCCCTACAACGATACCTGAGGTTTGCTAATTCATTACGGTAAATGTAAGTCAATAATTGAACTAACATGACTAAAAGGGGTGAAGTTCAATAAATTGCAACGCTAGAGACCAAAGAGGTCTTTTGAGAACTAAAGCATGATCTTATCAGCCTCTGTTTTTGATCAACAGATCCTAAAAAAAATCCTTTGTCATCCGAGTTTGAGCTTTCTGAGTATGAAGCAGGGCTTCCTTCTCAGATCCATACTCTAAGATAATCTTGCCCTTGCCTTCTTTTCATGTAAATTTTCTTCTGCTGAAAGGAATTATGACGTTGGGAATCGAGGGTTGATGGCTATTAAGTGGGCCTTCGAGGAATGGCCCCACTTCCTCGAAGGTGCCCAACATCAAGTCATGGTCCTTACCAATCATAAGAAACTCACCTTTTTAGAGAATGCTAAAAGGTTGAAGCCATGTCAGGCAAGTTGAGCATTATTTTTTACGCGCTTTAACTTTGTAGTTACATACAGACCAGGTACTAAGAATGTTAAAGTTGATGCGCTATCTAGAAGCTTCTGTGCCAGCCACTCACCCCAGGAGGATCCGGTACCAATCTTGCCCAAGGAGACTGATGTCTCAGCTATTTCCCCTGATTTAGCCACTGAGATTAAGACCCACCAGGATATGATACCTGCTAATTGTCCTGTTTTGAAGGTCTTTGTCCTCACTCAACTACTGGTGGCCTGTCTCGAGATGTGGAAGCCTATATGGCATCTTGTGAGGTCTGTGCTCGGGAAAAGGTTCCCAGAACTCATTCTCCTGGCGAACTTTGCCCTCTACCTATACCTGAACATCCATGGACCCACATCTCAAAGGATTTTATGACTGAACTTCCTACCTCGGAGGGCAAGTCTGTGATTTGGGTGGTAGTGGATAGTTTCAGCAAAATGTGCCATCTTGTTCCTTTAAAGGGGTTATTGTCGTCCAAAAAACTGTTGAACTCTTTATTAAACATATTGTTAGACTGCATTGTTTACCGGAGAATATTGGTTCAGACAGAGGTGTTCAGTTCGTTTCTCGATTTTGGAGAGCCCTTTACAAGGCTCTATGTATCACCCTTTCCTTCTTCTCTGCCTTCCACCTGGTCAAACGGAGAGGGTAAATCAAATGGTAATGCAAAAACTCCATTGTTATGTTTCTGATCACAGGCAGATTGGGTAAAATACTTACCTTTGACTACGTTTGCTATTAATAATCAGAATAGTAGTTCGTCTGGTACCTACCTCACCATTTTACTGCAACTATGGTTTTCGCCCAAGGCATGCATCATTTTCCAGTGCTACTTCTGATCACAGCGGGGTGGATGTTATCATTAAAAATCTGTGCACAGTCTGGGCCCAAGTTCAGAAGAAATTGGTTAACACCCAGAACATCCAAAAGAAAAATTGTGATAGACGGCGGTCTTTGTTCTAGAACAGTATTTCTCAACTCCAGTCGTCAAGGCCCACCAACAAGTCAAGTTTTCAGGATTTCCTCAGTATTGCACAAGTGATATCATTATTGCCAGTGCATTCTGTGGCAGATCCTGAAAACATGATCTGTTGGTGGGTCATGAGGACTGGAGTTGAGAAACACTGTTCTAGAGGGTTTGCTGTTGGGGATAAATTATGGTTAATCACCCGAAATCTATGATTAAAAGTCCGCTCTGGCAAACTTGCTCCACGATTTAGAATATGAAGTCACCCGAATCTTGTACTCCTGTAAGGTTCAAAGGTCAGTGTAGTATCTGGTCCAGTGCAAGGGTTATGGTCCTGATGAGATGTCCAGTTAAATCCATTCATGCTGAGCACCTGATCAAGGAATTCCATGAGTCTCAAACCCAGTGGCCCCTTCTAAAATGGGGGGTACTGTCAGGGTTAATTTACCTAGGCACATGATCAAAAAATGGAGAACCGGTTTAGGCATCTTTGCAGCTTAGAACATTTATTTACATATCTTCAGACATACAGCTTGTAACTTATCTTAGCTGTATTAAGAACATTCATTTTTAGCCAAATATGCAAGTACAAAAATAGGTAAATACCTTATAAAAACATAAGTCCTGAAGGATAGAGAGGAGCTGCCCAGACAACCGCTGTGAACGCACACAAAGCAACGTTTCAAGGAACTACAACCTCTTTGTCAAGCATGCGTATAGGTAAGCAGTCTTCCCTTTTATAACTAACATACTTTAACTCTTCATGCACAGATATACATTTTTTAGACATACATCTAATCTATACTGCTTTATATCTAAACTATAAAAACACCCTAAGATTCAAATTTTCATTCAGCCCCTTTAGGCATTTTGCTTCCAAGTCAATTATCCAAAACACTTCTCTCTTCAATAGTTTACTTTAACCAACTATTTGTTGTTACCTTTAACTTTCTGTAATACACACAACCTCAATTCTGATACATCGTGTCTACATTCAAAGAAGTGTCTAGCGACACTATTCTCCCCATGATTTTTTTTATCATTGTTACTGTCCTCCGTCCTATAGGACTATTAGGACGGAGGACGGTAACATTGATAAAAAGAAATATGGCCTAAATGGCCTATGCAATAATTATGTTTTCTTGGTCTCCCCACCTCCTATAAAAAAGGAATAAAAAGTGATTTAAAAAAGCTGGTATTAATAAAAACCCAGCAAAAACTGAGCAAACACACAGCTAAAAAGTAATTTGTCTGGTGATGCAAAGTTTTTTGAAAGTGGTTTTAAAAAAAAAACAGTTGGGTAAAAATAAAAAACTATTTTAAATTTGGGACTTTCAATAGATTTTGGTAAAAACGGGGGTGCAGAATAACGATAGAATGTCCTTTATTTCATTTGATGAATTCCAAAAAACACCCCCCTAAAAAAGGGGGTTTTATTAGGGTTTTTTTTTTTTATTCCATCCAAAAAAGATTTTTTTTTTCCGCCCCTTACCCCTAATAGAAAAAAAGTTTTTCTGAAAAAAAACATGCCATCACACACAGAAAAATAAGGTTATAACTCTTGGAAAAATTTTGGACCTTGTGGGGTTTAAAAGTCACTCCCCCCACTGTTTTTTTTGGGAATGGCCTTTTAAAACTGTAAACCCTATTTTTTTTGTCTGTTTTTTCAACCGATTTACTTCCCTTTAAAAAAATGTCCTGCCCAATTAGTATCAGAAATGTCTACTGCCCCCAAAATTTTGTTAAAGTAAATCAGAAAAATGCAACAAATGTGGTCTCCATGAGAAAAATTAAATAAACATTTAAATGCTCTAGGGTTTTACCTTTTTTCATTTTTAGATGACAATAAATCATGTAATGTTCATATGCAAAGTTGAAAAATGACAGGGAAACTCCCAAAAAACTGCAAACAGAAACAAAAAGGGAACCAAAATTTGAAATGACTTAAAAATAAATTTTTCCCTATGCTAAATGGTTTAAATTTAAAACTTAAAAATTTTTACATACTGTGCAAAAGTTTTTTTAATTAAAGAAGAATACTTTTAGACATTAAAATTTAAAGCAATTCCCCATAGTAGGATTTAAACCACAATTTTATTTTGGCACTTAAACATCTTCAGCTTTTCCACCTTATATCTAATGTATTTTTGCACCTCAAACGATCTGAACAAAAAGGGCAATGAAAAATTAATATATTGGTATTGCAACCGGATATAATGATTTACTATACATTGGTGAACTTTGATCAAATTGAGACTAAAAAAAAAAACCCAAATTTAAAAAATTTTTATTGCCCCCCTTTTTTGGGGTTTTTAAAAATTGATCGTTTTTCCAAAATTAATTTTCCCTACATCAAGCTGTTTCCAACTTTCTCAAAGAGCAGTGTTCTGATCAGCTGTGCAGAATGGAGTCTTGTCATGGACCAAAAAAAAAAAAAAAAAAAAAAAAATTTTATATTTTTTTTTTTTTTTTTTTTTTTTTTTTTTTTTTTTTTTTTTTTTTTTTTTTTTTTTTTTTTTTTTTTTTTTTTTTTTTTTTTTTTTTTTTTTTTTTTTTTTTTTTTTTTTTTTTTTTTTTTTTTTTTTTTTTTTTTTTTTTTTTTTTTTTTTTTTTTTTTTTTTTTTTTTTTTTTTTTTTTTTTTTTTTTTTTTTTTTTTTTTTTTTTTTTTTTTTTTTTTTTTTTTTTTTTTTTTTTTTTTTTTTTTTTTTTTTTTTTTTTTTTTTTTTTTTTTTTTTTTTTTTTTTTTTTTTTTTTTTTTTTTTTTTTTTTTTTTTTTTTTTTTTTTTTTTTTTTTTTTTTTTTTTTTTTTTTTTTTTTTTTTTTTTTGCGCTAAAATTTTTAGACAATAATACCTCTGCCCCCCAAAATTTAAAACATTTTTTTTGGATTTTGCAACAGCATTTAACACTGTCACTTATAAACAACTACTGAATAAATAAAAGTCTACAGGATTAGAAATAATAGTGTGTAACTGGATTTGAAACTGGTACTCAGATAGTGGTAGTAAATGATTCCCACTCTGAATGGTGCCTGGCTATATATCATCAATATATTATTAATGATATAGGGGAATATGCTGCTCAGATCTGGGTTTCTGTTCATAGAAAGGGAATTTTACGGAGTTTTGAGGGAAATACAAATAAGGAGGGGCCAAAACTATAAAAAAGAATGGGGCATCTTTTAAAAATGAGAAAGGGTTTTTTAAAAAAAAGAAACTTATTTTTGCCCTTTAGAAAAAACGTTTTTTTTGGGAAAACAGGGTTTTAAATTTAAAATAAGTATATAAAAGTTCCTTTCAAAGGGACATTCTTTCCCACCTTTATTGGGACATGTGCCAAGCTTTATGCCTCACAGCTGAGACAATGCAAACCCGGATTGATAAAATCCCCAAACCGAAGGGCCTTTTCCCCACTTTTTCCAGAGTTTGCAGCCAATGTGTTAAGGGAAAAGAATGATCAAAATAGGGGTTTCCTTTTTATTCACAAAGGGGGAAAAATTTTGGAAAGTAATTTTGGGCCCCCCTTTCACGCCCCACGGGTCAATTTTGGGCCCAGAAACATCCCACCATTCCCGTAATCCAGGTTCTCCCTAGAAAAACCAGGATTAAAGCCTCCTCCCCCGCTACTACAAAAGCGCCGGGGGGAAAAAAATGACATGTCAATTACTACGACAAATACGCACCGCTATAAAAAATGTGTGGGGGGCCCCCAGCAATCGCCCCCCCCCCGCCCCGCCCCGTCCCCTCCCCCCCGTGGAGCTCACCCCTTTTGGAACACGCCTAACACGTCCCAAAAGTAACAAAGATTAGAGAAAAAAGATTAGACACTTCAGTAAGTTAACCTATTTGCCTCTGTTCCAACATTGGCCTGAAACTACGTGATAAGACATGAAAACCGTTAAAACTCCCATTTCTGACACACCACTTGGCAGACCTGCTGGCACCACAACAAGGTGTGGGTGACATCCTGGATTCGGACCCTCAGCACACAGCTCCACACTGCTCCGTTCCCCAACTTACAGAAGGTGGCATAGCTCTAACAAATGCTCTACTCAGGCACCCTAGCCAGCCTCCAAAGGAGGGAAACTAAAAGCAAAAGGTAAAATGGGCTGCCTAGTATAGAACCTTAAAGGACTTCTTGATCTTTTACTGACCATCTAAAGCCCCACAGCCCATTATGCTGCTCGTTCAAAAGTTTGTTTGACATACTCCTTTTTTGGGGTTTCCAATTTAAATTGGATTATTAGGGGAAACAAGGTTTTAAAAATAAAATTTTTGGCACCCCAAACTTGAACTACTAGAATCCGCTGTTGGACATTTTCCATAAACCACGGTTAGAAATTTCTGACAAAAAAATCCTAAGCTTGGGTTTTTTTATTGCTTCTACGGGCACGGTTTACAGCAGTTTTTCAAATTCTAAATACTGAATCTGCTTAAAAAAATCCGACCAAAAACCCGTGCTGTAACATGGGCCCAAGCACCCATGTATCACAGGTGCGATATAATCCGATTGATTTATATCCTATTTTCATTTAGGCTGGGTATTTGTTTCATTATACTGAAAATTTTTCATTATAAATTTTTTAAAGCTTAAAAAGGGAAAGGGAGAAAAAACACACCTTTAAAAAAAGCAACAAAAATGCATCCTCTGAACTTTTTGACTTTTTTTGTTTAATTTGGTTCTTTTTATCTACACTTTGTGTGAAAATCTGATTTACTTTATCCACTATTTATTCAAAAATATAGAAATTCTGAAGGTGTTGTCAACTGCTCAAGTCTTCATGTTTAAAAAAATACTGAAGGGATCACAAATGTTGAAGTATCACTGCAGATGTGGGGTCCTCAGCTTGAAATCCCCTCTATAACCCAGAGTTTAGGCTGCTGTGTTCTAGAGTACTCACCATGGCTGTGTACTGTAAGCATTTATTTTTTGTCTCCTATAATTTTCTCTAATACTAAAAGCTTTTTTTTAGGGGTGATCCATTCTTTGAAATAAAACAGTTACTGTTGGTCAGGAAGGGATTAAATTATTTGTAAAGAATGGTTCCGCACACCTAGGCTTAGTAAGGTAATGGGTGCAATTGTGGAAGGGATCTTTAGTCCCGTAATACTAGAAGTAGAAAAACCACTGCACACCAAAATGGATGCTATGCGAATTAACAAGAATTTATTCAAAAGTGAAGATAGGATCAATTGGTCAGAATTTGTCATATATACTCAATAAATTCATCATTTACATTATATTAATGGAGAAAAGGATTCAGATGTCAAAATATACAACGTTTTGGCGTGCAAGCCTTTATCAAGTACATCTGGAAGATAAGAATATATGGTGAGCATATTGATCCTAATGAATATATATAGGCAGAGGTGGATAGAAAGGAAAGGGAGAAGGAAGGAGGAGGAAAGAGAAAAAGGGAAGAGAGAAGGGACTAAGAGGAGGTTAAAATGGAAGGTAGAAATGATGAAGATCCCCAGAAGAGGGAAAAGGAAAGAAAAATGTGTAAGAATTCTGATGTGTACTTAATTTGGGTGGAAATAAGGCAGGAAAAAAAGGGGGGGGAGGGCAGAGGGAAAAGAGAAAGATAGAAAAAACATAGTATAAGGTAAAAAAACAAGTAATCTTAACTAAGTGAATAGATAATGTTGTCAGAAAAGCATGGAGTATATAAGTCGATTGTGGAAGTCACATATGGGTTATTGCAAAGAATAGGGTGGATAAGTAATGCAGATGAGAACAAGAAACAAGAACACCCTATGTAATATGCTTACCGGTGAATAACACTGATAGTATGTGGATATACCGGAGTATAACTCCAGATGAGTAGCGCGCTATAGGAGAAAGACAAAGTATACTAAGTATGTAGGAGATATCCAAGTAATATGCAAAAGAAGCCGCTTAGGGGAAGAAAAAGTTACCTAAAAGTGAGTGGAATAGGACCTGATGTCCAGGGGAAATGAAGCAGGATCTCGTGGAGACAGCGATGCGGGCGGCCATTAAATAGCCAGCCGCGCATGTGCGGTGGAGCCGCGACTGCGCAGTAGAGCTGGAAGTCTTGTAAGAAGAAAGGGCAGTATGGGCAGCCTCCTCTGCTCAGGCTCCGGATATTGGTGCTGTTGGAGCTACGGAGCTATAGAGAAATATACTGAATACAGTGGTAAATAGAAGTACATGAGAAATAATATTAAAGAAATGGAACATGAGACAAAAGAATAACAGAGGAAACAAGAAATATAAGGGAAACAATAGGATGATAGACATAGAAGTATATGGTGAATAGAACAGGAGATAAGGGAGACAAAAGAAAACAAAGGAAATTGTAGATATAGTGAGAGAATGCTAGATGTGAAGATTACCACTTGCAGGATGCTATTCATTTTCTCTTGCAGGTATGATATAAGATAAATTATATAAACAAAAGAATGCAAATACTAGTGCAATAACGCTGAATGAAATAATGGAACATACTAAAAATTAAGTAACTTATATGTACAATGAAATACAAAGCTCTAAGTGCCATAAAAAGACAAAAAGACAATGTGGAATAAACATGAGAAAATGCCAATAGTATGGGAGTTCCAAAGTCATTAAAAATACCAATATAAATACAGAAGGTTCCGTGCGCACTCCTTCATAACAATGGAGGTGCGTATGGAATAAATGCTAATAATGCATGAGCACCTAAGGCCTAAAACGATAGATCATGTATCTATATCATAGTCTCTATTCATAACCCCAGGTTCGAGAGTACCTAGGGTATGTATCCAAAATCTTTCCCTTTTCAATAGTGTAGCTACACTATTTCCCCCACGTCAAGGTAGGGGAACCTGCTCAATCACTTGGAAGCGGAGTTGGGATGGACGATGATTGGAATTTATGAAATGTGCTGGGATAGGCAATAGGGTTTCTTTATATCTAATGGTGGATTTGTGCTTGGATATGCGATCTTTGATGGCCTGGTTGGTTTGTCCCACATAACCAAGTCCGCAAGGGCACTTGATCAAGTAGACAACGAAATTGGATCGGCAGGTATAAAAGCCTTTAATAGGAAAATGTTATCCTGTTAGTGGATGGGAAAAATGTCTCCCCTTATTACGGGGAAAGCACGCGTGCACTAGGCAGGGGTACAGTGCGGACGGGGGGTCGGGGCCCACGGGGGGTTATTTTGGGGGGGCCCCCCCACTGTATGTAAAAATTTTACGGCCTCTCGGGACATAAATGCGCCCTTTTACCACATAATACAGGGCAAAAAAAAACTGTATTTGTATAAATAGAAAGTATCAATATCTGCTATCTAATATTTTCCCTGTCTCACACTCTGTCAGTCAGCAAAACTGACACGGGGCTAGTATCCATCCATACCCCCTCCCCCACATAAAATTTCCCCCCTCCAGTTTCCCTGGTCCCCCCCACCACCTCTAAAAATAAACCCCAGGAAGAAAGTAAAAAAATCCTACAAGGGAAGGTGTTCCCCCTCTTACGTCGGGGACACATGACAAAACCCACTAAAAAAAAAGGCCAATAAAACCCTAAAAACACGCCATATAGAAACCACATAGTGGTCAACACCAGCTCAGGGCACATTTCTGAATACAGCACTAATCCAATATAGAATAAAAAACCCCTGAAATCAGGGACTCCCGGAGAGTCATATCTGATGAGTCATTCCTTCTTTGAGTCTTTTCTTTTCTCTTTTCTTCGCATCCTTTTCCACACCGTCATGAGACTTGTCCCCCAAACTCACCCCCTGCAAATAAAACAAATATCTTAGAACCTAAATTTTTCCGCACTTTTTTCCCCTTCCCACCTCGTACAAAGCCCGGGGCTGGGGAGCGGGAACAAGCCATAATTAATTTCTAGATCCTGAGGGGGTTGGGGGGGTGGGGAAAGGATCCCCCCCTGGAGAAATGCAGGAGTATACAGGCTTGGGGACTTTTTTTAGTATATAAGGCGTTAGGGGTCTTTTTTTAGGGAGTATACGGGCAGTTAGGCCCTCCTTTGGGTAGTAACAGGCTTTAAGGCCCTCCTTTAATAGTATACAGGCGTTAGGGTCCTTTTAGGACTTTTGTCCCCAATCCCCCCGGGCTTGGGCGCTGGGGAAACGCGCCCGGGGGTTCAGTGACGGATGGGGCCGAGCCCCGGGAGCGCGGCCGCCCTCCGGGGTCCCCCGCACTCAGGGCCCCCCCGGGGTTTCACCGACCCCCCGGGGGCCCCATCCGACCTGCAGGGCGTGCCCTTCTTAGTGTAATAAGGTCTTTTTGCCCCGTGAGTGGTCCGTTGTAAACCCCATTGGGCCCTTAAACAAATGACCCTTTTTGATTGCAATCTCTCTTATGACAATGGAGGGGTGGATTTTGTAACTCCCTTATTTGTGGATCAGATCGAGTCAGAATGGTCCAAAGTTGCCGTATGATCTGTTGGACCTTCGGTATGAAAGGGTGATACTTTAGAACTAGTGGGATACGAGATGCCGTATTTCTCCCTGTAGTATTTCTGGTAGCTGTCGTTTGGGTGTCAGTGGGTCTTAGTACCTGTGCAGGGTAGCCTCTCTTTTGAAACGTGGGGCATTTCTTCCCGTCTGTTTCTTATTTGGGTCCTGTACAATGTGGTTTTTAATTTAACCCCTTAAGGACCAGGCGTTTTTTTTTTTTGGTGACCGTCTTTTTTTTTCCCCCCCCGCCTTTTTAAGCCATAACTTTTTATTTTTTCCACCTACATAGACACTGAGGGCTTTATTTTTCGTACAAATGTACTTT
The DNA here is from genome assembly GCA_025379985.1 of Phyllomedusa bahiana. Classification (NCBI taxonomy): domain Eukaryota; kingdom Metazoa; phylum Chordata; class Amphibia; order Anura; family Hylidae; genus Phyllomedusa; species Phyllomedusa bahiana. The sequence goes on from JAODAL010008973.1 coordinate 100,451, forward strand.
CTAATGGGGTTATTTACTATACTATAGATATACGGGAAAACCCCAAAAAAAAAATTTCCAAGTTTGGGGGAAAATGGAAAAACAAAAGTATTTTCGCCAAGTTTTGCGGGGTTTTGCTTTTACGCGTTCAATCTTTTGGGAAATATAAGTGTTTTCTGTATTTAATTTGTTTCGCATCCGGGAAAAACCAAACATTTTTGGGTTTTCCCCTTATTTTTTGGGACCCCTAAAAAAAATCCAAACATTTTCTATTTTTTAAATTTTGCACCACGGCGCCATTTTGTGCACCAATAACTTTTTTTTATTAAACACCCCGGGCGTCAGTGAGGGGGCATTTTTGCGGCCGAAATTTTTCTTTTTAGCGCACTTTTGGAATGCATGCGACTTTTTTGATCATTTTTTTTCCATTTTTTCAGTGACGTAAAATGACCAAAAAACGCAATTTTGGCGTTGGAATTTTTTTTCTTCTACGGTGTTCAGCGTATGGGATAAATGATGTTGTATTTTAATAAATCGGACTTTTTCGGATGCGGCGATACTAAATATGTGTAACTTTTTATTATTTTAATGATTATATTTTTTAAAATGGGAAAGGGGAGTGATTTGAACTTTTAATACTTTTTTTGTACTTTAAAACTTTATATTTTTTTTTTTTACTGTAACATTGAGGCCACCTATGGTACTTGACCACTAGGTGGCGCGATTGTTAATACAACCTAATGCATTGCCTATGCAATGCATTAGGGTGTACAAAGATGGCAGTTTCCCCACTTCCTGTCTGCGGACGGAAGTGGTGCAAACCAGCCAGGATAAGTGACGGGAGCCTTCACAAGGCTCCCCACCACCATGTCATCTTTGAAGCGGTGTCTGATGGGTAAAACAGCGCCAGCAGGCGGAGCCACCCGCCGGCGCTGTTACTGCCGGATGTTAGCGGCGATTTGCCGCTAACACCCGGCGGCTGTGCGGGGGGGTAGCGGCGCGATCCCCCTGCAAAGCCCCTTAGCGGCCCTGGGACGTACTCATACGCCCAAGGTCGTTGAGGGGTTACATTGTGAGTGGGGTACGGTTTTCTTGATACTATGTACATGATTGCTACGGAAATGTAGCAAGCTGTTTCGGTCAGTGGGTTTGTGGTAGATATCAGTGGTCAGGTTGCCTTAGGCATCAGTTAAAATGATGGTATCCAGAAAGTGAATATGATCGGTATCATAATGAGTCTTGAATTGTAAACCATGGACGGCCGTATTTATATATGAATGAAAATCGAGTAAAGAAGTAAGTGAGCCAGTCCAAATGCAAAAGTTGTTGTCTATGAATCTTAGCCAAATCCTTGAATAAGATTGAAAGTTATGATCTGGATATATATGGTCTTATTCGGACATGGCCATGTATAAATTGGCATATGGGGGCGCCATATTGCTGCCCATTGCTGTACCCTTGCGTTGCATGTAAAACTAATCTTGAAACTAAAAGAAATTATTATGAAGGATCAGGGAAAACATATCAATGCAAAATTGTATAGCCTCGTTTTGAAAATTATGCTGCTCTAGGAATTCTTCTACTGATCTGATGCCTTCTGTCTGTCCTATAGGTGTATATAGGCTAGTGACATCCCAAGTAACTAGGTAATGTGGTTTAGTGACTGGAGAGATATTTTTGATCTTTGCTAAGAATAAGAGGAGGTTAAAATGCAAGGTAGAAATTATGAAGATCCCCAGAAGAGGGGAAAGGAAAGAAAAATGCGTAAGAATTCAGATGTGTACTTAAGATGGGTGGAAATAAGGCAGGAAAAAGGGGGGGGGGCAGAGGGAAAAGAGAAAGATGAAAAAAAACATAGTATGAGGTAAAAAACGAGTAATCTTAACTAAGGGAATAGATAATGTTGTGAGAAAAGCATGGAGTATATAAGATTGTGGAAATCACATATGGGTTGCTGCAAAGAATCGGGCAGATAAGTAATGCAGATGAGAACAAGAAACAAAAAATACTAGAGATACGATTACGATGACTATCTCATCGGTCGATAGTCTATCGGCAATTATAAATTTTAAGAATCCATGTCGATAATAGATTATCGCCGAGCCCTTTAAAGTCTAGGGGAAGGGGAACAACACCTTCATTCTTACCCCAAACAGGGATAGAAGTGAATTAAATCCAAACAGCAAACTTATACGTTACATCTTAACAAAAAATTAGGTTATAAAAGCCACAAAAAAAAAAACACAGACCATTCATATCCCTGTCTTGCCCCACAGCAAGACCCTTAAACCGTGACCCAAAAATTTAAAAAAGGCCAGAAGCAGTTGATTTGAACCACTTTTTTACTTGAACGGGACTTTGAATATCCGCCGGAACGCTGCATGCCCCAGTTTAAAAAAGTGCCAAAAAGGGGATCTTTAACCACCATTTTATTGAACGGGGACTTAACTAAACGTCCGTACCGCGTTGACCATTAAACCTGCGCCCCCAACAGATTAAAAAGTGTGGGAAAAAGGGATCTTAAAACCACCATTTATTTAACTGGACTTTGACTAAACCTGTTCTGTCCACGAGCCATTAAACCTGCTACCCCAGTTAAAAAAAGGCAAGAAAAAGGAGTCTTTGAACCACCTTTTTATTGAACGGGACATTAATACCGTCCTGGACCACAGTATGCCCATTAAACCTGTCTGCCCCCCCAAAAAAAAAGTGCCGGGAAAAGGAGTCTTTGAACCACCATTTAGTTGAACTGGACATTAACTTTATCTGTCCTGTACCGCGAATGCCCATTAAACCGTCTGCCCCACGAAAAAAAAGGCCCCGGAAAAGGATTTTTTAAACCACCTTTTTAGTTTCACTGGACATTGACATCCCTGTCCTGGGCCACAGCAGGGACCCTAAAACCTGTTGACCCACAGATCACAAAGTGGCACTATGCTTTTTGCAGTGCTATTTTTAAAATTTTTTTTTTGGTACTACTTTTGTTTACAAAATTTTATTTAGGGAAGTTTTTATTTATATTTTTTTCATTATTATCATTTTGTTTTTTTTTAAGTGTGAAAACATAAAAAACATACCCCCTCCCGCAGTTTTTAAAGGTATTTTTTAACAGTAGAGTTTTTAATTCATCCCACACCCCAAAGAATACAAATGCCAAATCTTCCCAAAACACTTTTTGTTTAGAAGAAATTCCCCTCCGGGTTTCTGAGAGTGATTCAGCCAATAAATTTTCAAGGGTTTAATTTTCCCTCCAAATCCTTCTTCTTTGATTAGGGACGACCCCCTGGAAAAAATGATGCGACCCATAGTGCTCCGCCTAAAAAAATTTTAACCTCAAATTGTAAATTTGTGTCCAGCCCTGGCCCCCTTTTTGACACTACAAAACCTCACAGAAACACCTTTTTAAAATCGATTTTTTAGAGAATGTGAACTCTCCTGATTCCCCTAAGGGGGGGGGGGGGGGGTGAGAGCCTGCGCCATCAGCCATCTTTTTAAACACGGAGGTCCAGCTCCGAATTTTTACATGGTGGGTGAGAGACCAGGCTAGCGTCTGTCATCATTAACAAAAAGTTCAGCACCGGGCCCTTTTAAGTTACATCTATTAACACGGAAAAAGCCCTTATGACGCCAACAAAAACAGTGTGCGGGGAAGTGCGGAAAGGGAAAGTTGAGGGAAAGACCTCCCCCTTTCCTCATAAACATCAAGACCGGGTAGCGCTTCCCCCCCGAGAGTGGGCCCAAATTGAGTTCATTTGGAAATACTGGGGGAAATGCTCCGTTCCACCCAGGTGCCCTTTTTCTTGCCTTTTCTTTTTCTCATTTTACTCAACGTGCGGGAGGAAATTGTCTCCGACTTTGTTTTCGCCTGCTCCATACCCCAGTCCCTGAAAAACCCTACATTGGTAAATTTTTCTGTCCCTCCTTGACAATTCAGGGGAAATTTTTTTTACCCACTTTTTTGTCATGCAATTTTTTTTAGTACTTTAATTCTAGAAAACACATTTTTAAAATAGGATGGAATCCCACCTTCTTTGTTTCTTTTTTTTAATTTATTAAAGGGGTTTTGTCTCAATACGGGGTTTTGAAGCTTGTAAAGATCTTGCAAAAAAAAGTATTTTGCAATATGGTCCTTAACAGTTCACCATTCCGTTTCTGACAGCCCATACCCTTGAGCCACTTTTTAAAAATTGTGAAGAACAAATTTTTCTGTTAGAAAAAAAAATTTTTAAAATAGGCCCTGTAGTATAGCTGCAGTAAAAGCAAAATCCCCCCAAAAAATTTTCAAACAGCCCCATAGCCACTTTTGACATTGTAAAGAGCAAATGCCCTTTTTAGAAACAACATTTTTTTTAATAGGACCTGTAGTATACGCATGACACAGAAAATCCCCCCAAAAATTAAAAAGCATGCCCCCTTGAGCCCACTTTGGAAATTTTAAGAACAAATGTCTGTTAAAAAAAAATTTTTTTAAATGGGACCTGAGTATAGCTGATGTACAGCAAAATCCCCCAAAAATGTAAAAAAACCCCTGACCACTTTTACAATTGTGAAAAAACAAATTTTTAGAAACAAATTTTTTTAGAATAGGACCTGAAGTTTGCTGTATTTAAAAGCAGAGCCCCAAAAAAATTAAAAAATGACTTCTCAGCCACTTTTAAAAATTGGAGGGAAAAATGCCACTTAAAAGCCAATTTCTGTTCCAAAGGGACCATGATTTTTGCGTATCTCACGAAAAACCCCCAAAAAAAAATTAGAAAATATTTCACCCTATTAAAAATTGTGATGGAGAAATGCCCCTTGAAGCCACATTTTGTTCCAAAGGACCAAAATAAAAGCTGTATCTCACAGCAAATGCCCTAAAAAACCTTGCAATAAAAAAATTCAAAAGATAAAGTGAGTAAATGGAAAAGGTTTGTCTTTAAACCTTGCTGTCTTTTACAGTCCTCACACAAAACCAGCAAAATGAACTGTTGGGAAAAAAAAAAAAATTGCAGTAAGAAATGATTTTTTAAAAAAAAAAAGTTTTCAAGGGGCCCATTTCTTTTTTAAGAGGAATGTGAATAGACCGGCAACTAATCGGTGAAATTGGAGCCACAACATCACAAGAACCATGCCGATCTCTTATGAAAGTCAACGATCCACATTATCTTGGAAACCCGGGGCATTTTTTTGTAATGACTCCTACAGCTGTGCTGAAGGTCCCTAAGATATGACGCTGGGCTGGGGGAAACACCCATGGCGTGGGAGCGAGCTGGGCCATTTGTCCATTTTGGGTACCCGAAGTCTATTGGGTCCGGAACACATACAAAAACATCGGGGTTGAGACGGGATGTCTGCACCATGATTAAGCGGGGGGGGGGGGGCTTGGTGTGGATTTGTGCCCTGCATTGCATGCGTTGGTGAGGTGGTAAAAAAAAGATTGCCAAGGTCACCTTTTGGGTTCTGCCACCTTGGGGTGCTGCTTTTTGGGGGCACGGGTACTTTCTCAAATGCTGTCACTCGTGAGTTGTTCCACCTGACATTTGAAAACGTGAACAACGCAACAGATGTCTCCAGTTGATCAAACAGCAAGGTCCCATTTCCTCATTTTAATCTCTATTTTGGGGGGGTGGAAAGGGAAAATGCAAAGTTTTATTTTTTCCCGGGGACCAGGAGGGTGGCCACCCAAAATTTTTCATTTTTGATGGCCTTAAAACTAGGATCATGTTGGAGGGGGGAAAATTTACATCCAACATCATGGAGAGATGGAGCCTTTATTTCCCAAGCCCCTGGGGGCGAGGGGCACTTCAAACTGATCTTTCCCATCTTCCCCCTCCGCCCAAATTCGGCCAACCCTTTCCAAGGCGGGGCGTCGGTAACGTCGGTGTCAGGAATACCTCCTCCTCCCCTCCTCCACTTTCCCCCGGCAGAGTTCAACACAGCCCGACTTGCCTCAGATGAGCCCCTGAGAGGGTGAGTTGCCGCCGTCACTAGCCCGGACCCAAACCACTGCCAATGAAACCGAAAAATTTGAAAAATGCGGGCCTTGGGGAAACGCGGGAGAGAAAGGCTCCGTGTTTTCCGCATCTGAGTCCGTCTCCTCCTCCGTCGGGGGGACCGTTGTTTAGAGTGTCCAACGATCGTTCCAAACAAGATCACCCAATGCTCATGCTTGACAAGGGGGATCGTCCACACTGACCATTTTTGGGGCTTCTTTCAAACTGGCAAGGATGTGCAGGTCTTTCACTGCCTCCACTCCGGTGGGCTCAACACCCCGGGCCCGCCCGCTGCTTGTCAGGCCATGGTCACTTCTTTCTGCGTAAGGCATTGCCTGCTGCCACAACGTGGGGCATGTGGGGGGTGGAATTCCGCTTTGCCCCACGTCAAAATGAGGGTGGGGGACGGGGAGCCGAGCTGACGCTGCAATCAGCCAGGCGGGGGGAAGCAGGGGGGCGAAAGGCGGAAGACGAACCAGACCTCGAGCCTTTTTTCCACGTCAACCCGGGGACTCTTTAGAAAATTTTTGGACACAAGGGTTCATGACATGTAGGCAAGGGATGTGCTCCACCACCATCTTTAAGGGTTTCCACAAAATTTCGCCCGTTTTTGCAACACCACCTTCCCGGGACAAATCTTTGTACCCGCCAGCGCTCAGTCCTTGCGGGGGGCCGTCCACAGCTCCTACCTGTGTTGGGGATGTTCCCCAAACGATTAATTTCAACACGGGTGGTTTCTCTGGGCACGTGAGCCACCAAAAGGGGCCCTTTGGGGGAAAAAGCCCGCACCATCCCGGTTTTGAAGACGGGGGCGCCGGCCTGAGACCACCGTCACCCCCAGAAATCCCCCCCCAGTCACCCTGAGCGTCCCCGGGATTAGCCCTTGGGCCTGCTTACTAGTCCATGGTCGTTTGGTCAGATTGGGCTTTTCCCGGCCACAGATGCAGACAACGCGCTTAAAATTTGATGAACGGGGGGGCCAGGGCAGGGAGGCTTTTCTGGCAAAGAAAATGCCTACTCGGCATCGTTATTGGGGGGAGGCAAGGGCCAGAAGTGGAAAACCCATCTGTGTCCAACCAACGGAAAGGCAACATTTCCCGGGAAAAAGCCTGGCAATGCGACATTTCGCTTATGGCTTTGGGATGGGTTTGGGTTTTAAAATTTTCTTCTGCTCCCAAACCTGGAAGACAAAGGGCGGCCTAGACGGCCGCCGGCGGGGGTCTCAAACTGCGAAGGGGTAGTGGGGTTCTTGGGGGGTGCTGATGGTTTCTGGGGAACTGAAGGTTTTAACGGAGGTGATCCCCCATCATGACTCTAGAGACATGGCATGGGGAACGCTTGGTGGTGGCGGGGGGAGGAAGGCGGAGAAGAGGGTGTGACAGTGGTTTGGGGGGCCCGGCGTCGGTCCCTTGGCCTTTTTTGGCCAAAAGTTGCCTCCATTTAACTCATGCATTCGCTCAGTGACTAGACATGTTGGGGGTGGTTAAAAAAACCTAAGATTTTTCCTCTACTTTTGCGTTTAGGCAAAGGCCATATTTACACGTGGGGGAATCAGAGGCTTTCTCAAAGAAGGGCCCAGGCTTTAGAGGTCCTGGACCTTTTTACGCGAAAAACGGGAGCGGGGGGTTTGCGCTGACCGTGGCTTGCGGAATCATATCAGCGGACTTTTCGACCGCCCTCTCCCTTTTTGAGGCGACCCCTACTGACCTCCTCATCTTTTTCCCCCCTCTCCCGTATGAAAGCGCTCGCAAGCAAAACTCTGAAAAAACCCCCGTTGGGCCGCAATGTCGTCACATCATCATCAACACAGGTGACTTCGTCGTCCTGACATTCTGCATCCAGGAGCTGCGGGCTAAAAGCAAAAGGGGGTGCAAGGCGTTTCCGAAGCCCGGGATTTTTGCCCATTGACCGGCTTCCTTCTCCCCTCTGAGGCATCAGTAACTGGGGGTTTTAGAGCAGAGAAAATCATCCTCTGTGGGCCCCTTGATCTTTAACATGCCCTTCTACCCCCAAACCCCATTTTTCACAAAGAGGGCTTCAGAAAATGGATTTTCCCATGGTGGGTACACAGTTACATTTGGGCTGCTTTATTGGAAAGGATGGGGATGTGCGATGACACATTTGGGCCTTTACTGGGAGGAAGGGGGAAGACTTCTGGATGCAGATTCAATAACCCGAAAAAGATTGGCTGCTGTTCGTTACGAGATTCACAGGGGCCCGACCCAGCGATGACAGGCCGACGGGCCGCAACTGACATCCCCGGGCATGGTGTTGTCGCCACACTGGAAGGGCCCTTTTCTGTACCCACCTCCATGTCCTACGCCCCTCTTTGCTCGCTTACCACCTGAATTCGCTCCATGTTTGAAAGATAAAAATTTGGAAGGTAGGAAAGGTTTGGAAAGTCCTTAATTTAAAAGATGGCAAATCACAGCTATTCTCAAATCCCTCAAATCAAACAAAATTGCTGGGGTTAAAAATTTTAAATGCAAGGGGCTCTAGCAACAAAACGGCCTGCGCCCCAAAGGGAAAAAAAAACGTATCGAAATGATACGGGGTTATAAAAAGGGATTTTTTGGCACCTATCAATTCCCGAGGGGACTACAAAAATTTCTGTATTCAAATTTAACTGCAAAGTAGATCTATCAAAAGCTTTATGACCAAAAAAATGAAAAAAACACCGTCTGAAAAATTTTGGGGATAATAAAAGGTATTTTTTGGCACCTATCAATTCACCTGTGGTGACTACAAAATTGCTTTATTCAAATTTAATGCAAAGTAAATCATAAATGCTTGATGACCAAAATGAAAAAAAACCGTTTTTTAAATTTTTACGGGTAATAAAAGGTATTTTTTGGCACCTATCAAAATTTACCTGTGGGACTACAAAAATTTCTGATTTAAATTTAACTGCAAAGTAGAACACAAAAAAGCTGGCCTGCGCCAAAGGAAAAAAACACTATCTGAAATGTAACGGGGTAATAAAAGGTAATTTTTTGGCACCAACAAATTTACCTGTGGTGACTACAAAAATTGCGGTATTCAAATTTAGCTGAAAAGTAGCTCTATGAAGAAAGCTTGACTGCCCAAAAAGTAAAAAAAAACACCTTTGAAATGTATAGGGGATAATAAAAGGTATTTTTTTTTAGCCCCCTTTTAAATTTTCACCTGTGGTGACTAAAAAATTGCTGTATTAAAATTTTAAAACTGCAAAGTAGATCTATCAAAAAAGCTTGCTGCCCAAAAGTGAAAAAAACCCCTGTCTGAATTTTATACGGGAAAATTTAAAAGTATTTTTTGACCATAAAATTTTCACCTGTGGGGGAATACAAAAATTGCTGTATTCAAATTTAACTAAAAATTACTCTAGGGAACAAAGCTTGACTGACCAAAAGTGAAAAAAACACCTTTTAAAATTTGTATACAGATAAAAAAAAGGTTTTTTTTGGCACCTATCAATTCACCTGCGGTGATTTAAAAAAATTGCTGTATTCAAATTTAACTGCAAAGTAGCTGTATAAACAAAGCTTGACTGACCAAAAGTGAAAAAAACACCTGTCGGGAAATGTATAGGGGATAAAAAAAATTTTTTATATTTTTTAAAAACTATCAATTCCCCTTTTGGTGATAAAAAATTTGCTGTATTCAAATTTAACTCCCAAAGTAGATCTTTCAAAAAACCCTTTGACTGCCCAAAAAAGGAAAAAAACACCTGTCTGAAAGTATACGGATTTTTAAAAAGGTTTTTTGGGGCCACCTATCAGTCCCCTGTGGTGCCCTCCCAAGTTGCTGGTTTCAAATTTAACTGCAAGGGGGCCCTCTATAAAACACAGTGGCCTGCCCAAAGTAAAAAAAAACACGTATTTAATGAAATGCGGGATAAAAAAAAATTATTTTTTGGAAACCTATCAATTCACCTTGGAAAATACAAAATTGCTGTATTAAAATTTTAACTCCCAAAGTAATTATCAACAAAGCTTGACTAAACCAAAAGGTTGAAAAAAACCCCTGTTGAAATGTATACGGATTTTAAAAAGGTTTTTTTGGGCCCCTATCATTTAAAACCTGGGGTGACTCCCAAAAGTTGCGGGATTAAAATTTTAACTGCAAGGTGGTTCTATCAACACAGGGGCCTGCCCCAAAAAGTAAAAAAAAACAGTATCTAAAAATTGTATACGGGATAAAAAAAGGGAAATTTTTTTGGGCACCTATCAACCTGGGGTGACAAAAATTTTGGGGCGGGTTTTAAAAATTTAAAACTGCAAGGGGGGCTATTTAAACAAAGCTGGACTGGGAAAAAATTGAAAAAAAACACCTATCTGAAAAAGGGTATACTGAAAAAAAAAGGGGGTTTTTTCCCACCAAAACAAATAGACCTGATTTTACTAAAAAAAGATTTTTATCCTAATAAAAGGAAATTGGGAAATTGTCTAAACAAAGTTTTGGTTTGTAAATAATACCCATATCCTTTATATGTTTTGTCTGTGTTCGGCCCGGGGGGGCCCCCCCCCCTTCCTCCCCCCCCCCCCCACCCCCCCCCCCGTTATTTTTCAGCGGTAATGCCCCCTTTAAAATTCTCTGCCAAAATCCCTAAAATCTGCAAATCTCTGATCAAAACCTAACGCCCAAAGGGAAATCCAGCTAAAAGTAGAGCTGTCTCTGTCAAAAAATAGAATAATTTTTGGAGCTTTTTGCTGAGCTGTTTGGAAAAGAGGCAGAGCGCCCCTTTTACTGCTATGGGACGCTGAAAACTGATGAGAAAAAGGAAAAGGGGTGTTCTATGTAAAACGAGGGCATGTTACTTTTTAGCCAATCGCAACCATACACATCGCAGTTTATGGGCGCGCACACACATCTCACCCCGCTTATTCTGTAAGCTGATTTGCGGCCGCCAAAATGACAGGAAGCGCCGGAAAAAAGGCGCAACTTAATAGGGTTATGCACAGATTTTAAAACCCACCAAAAGGGGATTTTTCGGGGTATCTAAAAAATCCCCATCAAAGTAAATACCGTGCCCATTTAATTTGTCGATAAAAATTTCTCAACACTAAAGAACAAATCTATGTTAAAATGGGGTTTTCCGGTTTAGTAACACGGGTAGTAAGTGGATATACTGGGGTATTTAAAAACCCGATGAGTAGCGCATAAAGGAGAAAGACAAAAAATAAACTAAGTATTAGGAGATATCCAAATAATAAGCAAAAGGGAAACCGCTTAAGGGGAAAAAAAAGTTACCTAAAAAATGAGTGGAATAGGACCCCACTTTCCCGGGGGGAAAGAAGCAGGCGCTGGGAAAAAAATGCGGGAGGTCAATTTAATAGCCAGGGCCCCAAAAATGCTCGGAGCAAAAGAGAAAATAACTGAATACAGGGGGTAAATAGAAGTACTGTATTTCAGAAAATTTCTCTAAAGCTCTGTAGCTCCGGGCGGCCGATATCCGGGGTTTCTGCGCAAAAGGAGTTTTGCCCATACTGGGCCCCTTTTTTCTTACAAGGGCTTCCCGGTTTACTGCCTACTGCCCCAGTCACGGTCCACCCCAAAGGGGCTGGGTATTTTAATTTTTCCCCCCGGGAAACGCGGGCTAATGAGCTCCTGCTTCATTTCCCCCGGGGCCAGGTCCTAAATTTCCCCTCACTTTTAGGTAACTTTTTCTTCCCCCAAAACGGCTTCTTTTTTCATATTACTTGGGGTATTCCTACAAAACTTAGTATACTTTGTCTTTCTCCTAACGCGCCCACTCATCTGGAGTTATACTCCGGTTTTATCCACATACATCAGTGGGTTTCTCCCCCAGTAAGCTATTAATAGGGGGTTTTTTTTCTTGTTCTCATCTGCCCTTACTTTTTCCACCCTATTCCCTTTTCTTTAAACCCCTATTTGACTTTTCCCCAATCGACTTATATACTCCATGCTTTTCTCACAACATTATCTATTCACTTAGGGGTAAGATTACTTGTTTTTTTACCTTATACTATGTTTTTTCTATCGTTCCCTTTTCCCTCTGCCCCCCCCTTTCTGCCTTATTTCCACCCATCTTAAGTACACATCTGATTTCTTACACATTTTTCTTTCCTTTCCCTCTTCTTGGGATCTTCATCATTTCTACCTTCCATTTTAACCTCCTCTTAGTCCCTTCTCTCTTCCCTTTTTCTCTTTCCTCCTCCTTCCTTCTCCCTTCCCTTTCTATCCACCTTCTGCCTATATTCATTAGGATCAATATGCTCACCATATATTCTTATCTTCCAGATGTACTTGATAAAGGCTTGCATGCCGAAACGTCGTATATTTTGACATCTGAATCCGTTTCTCCATTAATATAATGTAAATGATGCATTTATTGAGTATATATGACAAATTCTGACCAGTTGATCCTATCTTCACTTTTGAATAAATTCTTGTTAATTCGCATAGCATCCATTTTGGTGTGCAGTGGTTTTTCTACTTCTAGGAAGGGATTAATATGACATAGAAAGCTTAAAGGGGTGTTCCAACTCATGACCATTGCGCCATGTGAATGGTTACGCCTGTCATGTGAAGGATGAATGGGCAATTGTTGTGACAAGATCACCAGGAAGGCCACAGTGATGGAACAACCTCTGGGAGGTATGTATGCTCCTTTTCTTAAATTTTTTATCACGCCCTGACAGACTAACAAGCCTTTTGTATTGTCAGAACACTCCTCTAACTAACTTTTGAAACTAGATCTGTTCCAGCTGCTCCTGGTGTTCCCGGATGATAATGTTACACATTCATTAGTCACATCACACTACAGTCAAGAGTGACATGTCACCAACATGGAGCACTGGGAGCAGCAGCAGCACTAGAATGTAGTGGGTATCAAAGGTGAGTAAAGTTTTTTTTTTTTTTTTAACCCCTCCCTGATTAGCAGTAACTTGTTTTGAAAAGAATTGGCAACCAAATTCAATAGTTGTTAAAAGGTTATTCCTGTTTTATTGGTTAGCTGCAGGCAAAAGTAAATAAGAAACATTACCAAATTCATTGCTGTTTTGATTTTGCTTCTATTCAGAGTTAGGAATAGTTCTTATGTCCTAGCAGCCAGGATGGTGAGGTCACTCTCTGCGGTGTTCTTTATCTTGAAGACGGGAGCTTTTTTACAAGCTTTGACCTTTTGAGCTCTGTAGCCTTGTGCACTACAGTTTACAAACTTTCAGCAGTCATGTTGCAAAATGGAAAACTGAAAGTGGCCCGACCCTTTGGGAATTAAAAGGGTTTTCTCACTACAATGTTAAGTTTTTATCATGTAGGAGAAAGAAGCTAAATAAAGACTATTACTAAATACCTTGCTGTTTTGATTTTGCTTTGTTCAGGAGATAAAGAAGTTTCAATTGCTTGAGCACACAAGTGTCTTTAGGATACCGACCACCTTTCTTCTCCCTTTTTTTTTGGGTTGCTCCGGGT
>JAODAL010008974.1:0-113811 GCA_025379985.1 Phyllomedusa bahiana
GAAAGTCTAATCTAAAGATCCAATAAGCCTCTCGCTGAAGCAAGCAGAAATGCAAAGAGCTAGTATCATAACCTGTCACTTCCTCCACTACACCACACCATCTCAGTTCATGGACCTGGTGGCGAGCTTCATTAAAATGTTGCGCCACCGATGTCTTTTCCCCAAAATTTTAAAACCTTTTCCTCAGCTTTTCATTGGTGCACTACATATTTTAGAGCTATCCCAACCTAATAGCAGACTTATGTTCATTAACCAGAACGAAAACCCGGGGACAACTTGTCTGGCCCACGAAACCATCCCACATGGGCATTTTTAGAACAAAATTAAATTTTTACTTAAGCAGGTGAAAAATCCTTTAATAGGTATATCATACCCATTAAGAGAATGTTTAAGTGTATCACTCTTTATGATAGAATTACAGTTCTGACATGACATACATGCATGCGTTCCTTTTCTAACTGCTCATCTGTCGATCTTTCTTCGGCGATATAATATCTGACTGTACAATTGTATCCCCTATTGATCATCCTTTTCTATATACAATATGTGGACCATCCTTAAAAGATGGCCATATTTAGGGTCACTTTCCAAGATAGACCAATAACGTCTTACGTTTTTTTGTATTAAAGACGAATGATGGTCAAACGTAGTTTCCAACATAAACTGGTCCCTGTTAACCTTTTGTTTTATTTTCAATAATTCTCTCCTATCTCTAGATAGTAATTCAGAACCAATTCTCTGTAGTTCAGTTCTATCATATCCTCTCGCTGCAAATTTTTCAATACGCTTATGCATATTTTCAAGATATTGGGAATCGGTAGAACATATATGTCGTGCTCTTATAAATTGCCCACGGGGAATACCCTTAAAAGTTTGAAGGGCATGAAACGATTTTTGATGTAAAATATTATTCCTATCTATTGGTTTGCTATATAATGTAGTAGACAAACCTGTCTCCTCTTTCCTGATCTCAACATCCAAATACTGTATACTGACCTGATTTTTATGTAAAGCAAACTCAATCAATTGGAGATGAAACCACTGAGAAAATTCCCCAAAAAAGAAAATTTAGTTTTCGACCTTTCCCATGGGAAATGAAAAACGTCTTTAAAACATAACAAAAAGCCACATAAATACCCCCCAGAAAAAATTCAGAACGGTACAACAAATTTTTTTTTCAAAAAAAAGTCATATGGGATTTTCCCAAAAACTTGGGCCACCCAGACCCCATTTTAAAAAACACATTAAAAACACGATAAACTAAATTAGACAATTTTGGGTTTTGGGAACAAAATCCTTTCCCTAACCGCTTGACACCCCTTTTTCTTTGTGGAACCCATGTGAAAAAAAATAATAAAAATTTAATTTTATTTATATAGGGGCCAACATTTTCCCCGCAGCATTTTAAACAAATTCTAGGGTAAACTTTACAGACTTTTTACACTTTTTAAAAGAAACCGACAGATGGAGGCCCCACAAGGGGGAGAGGGGCCCCTCTCGTGAGAGTTTTTCCCCAAACCTATTAGGGTTTTTGGCTGAAACAAACGGTGAAAAAGTACCAAATTTAAAATTTGGCCCCCGGGCCATGGTTTAAATAAATGGGGGGGTGGTTTAACATAAAAATTTGGATAAAACCCTGCCCCCCAAAAAACAGTCCCATCTTTTATCCCACAAAGTCCCCTGTGGGGTGCCCTAGTGTAGGGGAAGTTTTAAAAAGATTGTTTTTTTTAAAATTTAGCATTTTTTGGGTTTATCTTGGAAGGCCAATTGAAAAAATGGGTTTCCTCCAAGGCCCCCCTTTTAAAAACTATGATTTTGTAATGTCCCTGTCGCCCACTTTTAAGCATTTTTCCAGAAAAACGGTAAAATTTTGGGAGACTGGAAATGGGGGGGGTTTTGGGATGTTTTAAATGATTATAACCTGAAAATCAGAAACCCCAAGGGAGAAAAGGGGGTTTTTTCCGGGTTTTTGGGGTATTCAGAGACGAGGGAGGTGATTTTAAGGGGGGGTTTTGCAGCGTTGTGGGGGAGCTTTAGGGGTGAGGGGGTCCGGGGTTTTTATACTGTACCTGAAAACAAATGGGGAAACCAGGGGCGGGTGACTGAAACGGGTAAAGGGCCCCAAGATAGGGCGGGGAAGAGAAAAAATAAAACCCCCCTTTCCTTTGGCTGCTTTTTCAGGACAGATTAAAAGAGGGAAAGGGGTTTTGCAGAGGGGGAGACCGATTTACAAGGAGAGTTTACAGTAGCAAGACGAGAAATAATAAGGGCCACAAAAAGGGGATTTGAAATTTTTTTCCCCGTGAGAAACGCCCGGAATTTTGTTTGAGTTCTTTGGAGGGTTTAGGTTACAGGGGGGCGGGGAAAGGGGGTTTGGGTATATGGAGTGAAGTCCCGAGCCGAGTTCTAATATAACCCCCCACCCCCAAACTGGCCGCTGCCCAGGAAAATTGGGTTGTAGCAAAATACAGAAAAAAAAAACAGGGGGGGAGGGTTTTGGGTTTCTAAAATTGGGGGAAAGGAAAAAAAAAGATCAGCTTTAATGAGGGTTTTTTTTAAAATTTTCAGAATGGAAAAGAGGAAAATGGTTCAAGACAGCGGACTGACATTTACCCGGTGTTTTTTAGTGGAGAAATTTGGGACTGAAAAGTCCCTGGGAGAGGTAAGGAAAAATTGGGGTTTTCTCCAACCGCAAAGATGTTACTTTTTAGGACAAAACTCTGCTGATTTTGGGTTTTTTGGGCCAATGGGGGGTTTTTGTACAATGGGAAAAAAGGAGGGGACCTAAAAACTGATCCCTTAAAAGGAAAATTTCCAAAAATCAAAGGGGTAGAGAAGAGGGGGGTAGAAACCGAAAAAAGAGACACTGAAGGGAGCGATTTAACAGGAAAGGGTGGAACCAAAGGGGGAGAGCGGTGTCCTGGGGGGCCAATGGCACTTTAGCATGCTGAAAGGAAAAAGTTGGTATAACCCGTGTCAAACGCTTTCAGAAAGATCCAAGAGAACAGCAACGAGTAGTTTTTCCCTGAGGGTTTTGGGGTGGTTTTTGGAAAGGGCATTTGGAAGGGGGCTTTTAAACCCCCTTTTAAAGGGCCCCCAAACCTTTTTTTGACCTTTCCCGACCAAAAACCCAATTTTTTGGGAAAACCCCGAATGTGCCCAATTTTAAATTTTAGAATAACTTTTTTTGACAAATTTTACCTATTCAGGTTTGGGGGCAAAGATTGTTTTCCCCGTACACTTTGGGGCTTTAAGTTAGTTAAAGAAAAAAATTTTTATTTCCCTACAATTTCCTTTTTTTTGTTTGTGAAAAATTTTCAAAATTTTAATGAAAATTTTTGGAAAAAAAATTTGGGGATTTTGAAAGTTGCAAAAATTCTGCTGCCAAAAAAACAGAATAATTATTCACCCACAAAATAGGTTTATTTAAAGAAGGGATCTACCATATGTCTACTATAGGTTTTGGGTCATTTTTTAAATGTCTTTTTTTTTTTTTACGACATTAAAGGGCTTAGAAATTTTAAATTTAGAAATTTTTTACATTTTCAAAAAAATTTTTGCAATTTTAAAATTTTTTTGGGGCCATTTTTTCCCATTTTCTGACTGCTTTTTGGGGGGCCCCTCATTTTTAGATACCCCCATAATTGAAACCACCCTAAGAAACTAAAACCCCTTAATGTATTTAAAACACTATTTTAAGGAAAGGGGTTGATAACCCTTCAGATATTTCCCAACAGAAATTAAAAAAAGGAGGTGAAATTTAAAAAATTTCATTTTTTTTGCAGATTTTAAATATTTATCCTTTTATTCACTGGAATAGGGGAAAAATTGTGACGGGTAAATGCAATTTAAAAATCAATTCCCCCCGGGGCCCTGCTTGTTTTTTAGAGATATCCCATATGGGGCCCTAGTGAAATTTTTTCCAACCAAAGCCCCAGAATAGGGGGGAAACACCTACTATACCTCGGGGGCCCTCTTTTTTAAATACGATTTTTTTTGGGGCGCCTTTTTCGGGTTTTGGGGGGACACCCTAGGGGTCCCAAAAACTTAAAAAAAACGACCCCCAAAATAACCCAAATATTGGGAAACTACCCCCCCTTATTGAATAAAATCCGGGGGGTGCATTGAGTAAATCAACCCACAGGTGTTTCACAAAAATTTTTTTTTAAAGCATAAGGCTGTGAAAATTAAAAAAAATTTTTTTTTTTCAATAATCGGGCCAAATATTTAGCCTAAAAATGTTTCATATAATACAAGGAATCCGAAAAAAGAACCCTAAAACTTTGTTAAGCCAAATTTTTTCTTCCAATTCGGCAATACCCCTACATGTGGGTGAAAAGCCTTTTTTTGGGGCGAAAGGGGAAAGGGCGTATAAGGGGAGGGAGCGCAAATTTTGGGCTTTTGGAAAGCAGTTTTTGGGGTGGGGCCAGCCCGCATTTTGAAAAAGGCCCCCAAAGTAGCAGAAACCATGGGGGAAAACCTTTCCAGAAGTGGGCCCCATTTTGGATTAAACCCCATCAGGGATCTCTTCTGGGGGTTTGGTCCCTGGGGCTTTTGGAAGCACAGGGGGTTTCCCTTTTATTTTTTTTTTAAAACATTGGGGCAATGAAAAGGGGGGAAAAATTTGTTTTTGGGTCTTTGTTTTTTGATTTTAAAATTTTACAGCTTTTCCCCGTCAGGGGTTAAATGTTGAGAAAACTTTACTATGGGGGTGGGTAAAAAAATTACAAAGATTAAAAAATTTTTTTAAAGTTTTTTTTTTTTTTTTTAAACTTTTACACGGGGAAATACGTCAAATAAAAAATTGTTTTTAGTTGTCCCTTTTCCGAAAAACCCATAACTTTTTATTTTCCCAAAACCCAGAGCTGTGTAGGGGGTTGTTTTTTGGGGGTTTGATTTTGGAAATTTTTATGGGTCCCAAATTATGGGGTGCATATGAAAAGCTAGGGTTCACTTTTTTTTTAAGGGGGTTTTTTCTTGAGATTTTTGAAAAAAAAAATAAAAGCAATCGGTAGTGTTTTTTATTTTTATTTTTTATGGGGCGGTTCACTGTTTTGGGTAAAATTAGGGACATGGAAGTTTACCCCGCGGGTAAATTTAACGATTACAAACCGATACCCAATTGTTATTTTTTTTAGGGTTTTACTGCTTTTAAACAATAAAAACATTTTTTATTCAACCAGGAAAATAGGGTTTTTTTGCATGGCCATAGTCTGAGAGCCATAACTTTTAAATTTTTTTTTTTTGTGCTTTGGGGCTGTTAGGGACTTTTTTTTTGCAAATTGAGTTTACGTTTTTAAAATTTGATTTATTTTTGGGGGGGACAAGGGTTTTTGACGTTTTTTAAACCAAATTTTTTGGAGGGGCCCGGGGGGAAGAAAATACTGCAATTTCCCAGTAGTGTTTTTTTTTTTTTTTATTTTTTAAAAGGGCTCACCGTGCAGTATCCTTTTTAAGTTAGCTTTAAATCTTTGGGGTCCCCTACGATTAAGGGGATAAACCCCAATTTTTTATAGTTTTTTTTATGTTGGGGAACCCCTTTTTTAAAAAAAAAAAAAAAGGTTGGTTTTTTTTGTGTGTAAAAAAAATATTTAAGAACCTATCTTCTGAGAGCTATAAAATTTTTTTAGTTTTCCGTATACAGAGCTTATAAGGGTTTTTTTTTTTGCGGGATGAACTGACGTTTTAAATTGGTAAAAAAACCCCTTTGGCCCCTTTCTAGGGGTTTTTTGATCGCTTTTTTTTTCCATTTTATGTGCTTCCGGGGTGAACAAAAATCCCTTTAAATTTTTTGATTGTTTTTTTTTTTTTTTAAAGGCTTCACCGTAATTTTAATTAAAACATACAGATTTATAGGGGAGGTCTTTTTGCAACCGGGGAACCCAAAAAAAGGGGAATTTTTTTTATTTTTGATCTTTTTTGGGGCGATTGGCGTTTTGGGAAAAGGGGGAAAAAAGGGGGGGGTACGGGAATTTTTTTTTTTATTTTTCGTGTTTTTTTGTTTTTACCCGTTTTTTCACTTTTTTTTACTTTTTTTTTTACTTTTTTACATTTTTTTTTTTTCTTTTTTTTCCCCCCCCAGGGGATTTTAATGAGAATCCTTTTTGATCTCCCATTCCAAAAGGAAACCGTGCATAGGGTTGTTGTAGGGCTGGTTCCTATTTTTAACTGTTGTCACGATGCCGGGGGCCCTGCCCACAGGGCAAAAGGCCGGGCATCGTAAAGTCACAGCAACCCGAAGGCATTCTCTGCCCTCCGTGCTGTCTGTCAAGGGGATAGCTGCACGGTCCCCATCCGTACGCTGCCGCCCCGGGGCCGGGCACGATCTCCTCCTGCCTCCTCCCTTAGTTATTTCAAACCTGATCATCGGGGATAATTAAAGGGGGTTAAACCCCCCGCCCCCCCCCCCCCCCCCCCGGACGATCCCCGGGGGCGTGGCCGACCGTGGGGGGATTTTTTTTGATTTAATGTTTTTTTTTTTTTTACCCACCCAAATTTTTATTCATTTTTTTAAACACATCGGGGCAACTTCTGTAGTTTAAATTTTATTTCGGCCCTGTACAGTTTTATTTTCAGAAATTTCATTAGAAAAAACCCCTAGGGGGGCGTTGCTCGCTCTTCCCCTTGGTCCAAATAACGGCGCCTCTTTTTAATTAGCCAATCACAGAGCCCCGCTTTGGAATTTCCTGGGTTTCCCCCTTGAACCTATGAAAAGTAAGCTCGGCTTTTGATTGGCTAAGCTGGACAAGTTCCCCCCTAGCTCAACCCCAAACAACTTTTTTTCCGCCTTTTTTTCGTATTTTTAACGTCCCCCCTTTGGAAAAAGATTGGAAAATTTTTCCCCCATAGGTTATAATGGGTCCCTGTCCCTCTTATTCTGAAAGGGCAATTTTTCCTCCAAAGGATATAATGGGACACTGTCGCTCCTTTTTTCTGTTTGGGTTTGGTTTATGCCAAAACCAAATCATAAAATTTAAAACCCTTTTTGAATTACTGAAAATTTCCCCGGGGCGATTTCTCTACTTTTTCCCAATTTCCCCCAAGGTACGCCGGTCTCGGGCGACAAACGCTTTTTCCCCCGGGTTTTTAAACCTGATTTATTTTTGGGAGAAGGGTTTTAGCTCTTTATGTAAAAATGTTTTCCATTTAAATTTCAAAAATTTTTTTTTTTAATACTTAAAGTAAATTTTCAGGCGCCCCCCCCTCTCCATAGACTAAAAATGGGAAAGTAGCTCGCGCTCTGTTTGGGCGGGAAATAGCCAACCCCCCGCTACCAACCAATCACTCTTTTCTGATTTTTTACTGTATTTGAACTGTCCCATTTTTGGGATTTTTGATTGGTCAAAAATTCTCCATAGGAAAATAAGGGGTTTTTGGGGTCCTCCTATTTTTTGAGGGCCCATATTTTCTCCATATTTTTTTAAAAGGGACACTGTCCTCCTATTCTGATTGGGGGGGGTTTAAATTCCCCGCCCAAAATGAGAAGGGGCTTAAAACCAATTTGAATTACTGTATTTCCGGGCCCAACCCCTCTCTATTGAAATTTCCCCTATTAGCCCCGGGTTCTCGGCGACAAACCCCTTTTTTGGGGGATTTTATTATGTATTTTTAAATAGAATTTTTCAGCGCTTTTTCAAGAATATTTTACACTTAAAAAAATGGTTTTTTTTTTTTCCTACCCATGCCCCCACGGCCCTGAACCCCGGTTTTCCCTTGGCGCCGATCTCTCCATAGACTACAATGGGAGAAGTAGCTGGGCCGCCTTGATTGTCGGGGATAGCCAAGCCCCCGCTGGGGGGTCCCCCTTTCGGGGCCTTTTTAAATTCTGCATTTTTACTGAAATTTTAAACCCTGCCCCGCCTCTGAATTTTTTTGGGTCAAATATTTTCTCCATAGGTTTTAATGGTCTTTCGCCCCCTATTCTGATTGGTTTTGGAGCTAGCCAAGCCCCCGCTAGCCAATCAATCACTTTTTTTCCTGCTTTTTTAAACGTTTTTTGAATTCCCCCCCCCCTGTGATTTTTGTTTGGGTCAATATTCTCCATGGGGTTTTAAAATGGTTCAATGCCCGTTTCCTATTCTGTTTGGGCCCGGGTTTATGCCGCCCAATGAAAATACCCTTTTCCAAAAATTTAAATTTAAATTATTTCCCGCAAATTTTTTCCAAAACCTAATTTTTTTGAATTAGGAAAAGGGAAAAGTGTTTTTGTTTTTATGTATTTTTTATTTTTAAGGTTTTCAGCTCTTTTTCTGAAAATTTTTAAACCCTTTATAAAGGGCGATTTTTGTTTCCCAAACCCCCTCCCCCGACTTGGGGAATGTTTTTCCTCGCTTTTTTTCCGCCTTTCTCGCATCGGAACAGTTTTTCCCGGCCCGTCCCGAAACGGCCCAAAGCCCCCCGCACGGGCCCCCCATGCCCCCCCGCACTGTGCCCCACACCCCGGCGGGGTGCGGGGAACTTTTCCCCGCATGTACGGGGTGCCCCTCCTGGGAACGGCGAATTTTCCCGACTCAGCCCCCCTGCCGAAACCTCAGCCCCCCGCACTGCGCCTAAACCCACACTGGCGAGGGCGGCTGATTTTTCCCCCGCATGGATAAACCGCCCCCAAACCTCTTTGGCGGCGAATCTCACCACGCCCGCCCTGCGCCAAAGCCCCCCGCCCTGCGCCTAACACACTGGGAAGGGCGGGCGGATTTACTTTGGAAGTATGACCGCGCCCCGGCCCCGACATAAACCCGGCGCAGATTTCGCCCGGAAAACTAGCGGAAAAAGCGCCCCCCCCGCCCCGGGCGAGTTTTCCATACTGTCGCCCCCCTGATTTTATAGGGGATATAAAAAAATTTATAAAAATCAATATTTGGAATAAAGGGGAAACTATTGTTGCTTTTTGTGACAGAAAAAAAGATAGAAATTTAAGCAGGACAACCCCTATAAAGAAATGGCTCCCATTGTTAAACCAAAAACCTTTTTCCTCTGTTCTCAGCGCCTTTTTGGGGCTTTTTTTTTTTGCCCATTTTTTTGCCTTTTGTTTCCATTGCTCCCAAACCCCAAAGGGGTTTAGCCCCTAAGGGGTTTTCCTACAACCCACATAATTTGCTCAGGAGTGCAGCCCCATCCCGGGTTTGGCACAAAAAATGCGACCTGGGGAAAAGAGTTAGCTGGGGCCTTTCGGGCCAAAAGTGTCCAGAAAAGGGGGCAGATACCGGGAAAACGGGTTTCATTTCACCAGGGGCCCATGGAGGAGATTTGGTGGGAGGACCCCACCAGAATCACTACCTTCTCCTTTTTGCAAGTGCCAGAGCCCTGCCAAAATGACCCGGGAAAACCCGGCCACTAATAAAGAAATGTTTTTTGCTGAAACTGGCAAAAAACAGACTCCAGAGCGGGGGGGTATAAAGGGCCTTGTTTGGCCCACAAAGTAAAGTTTGTGCTTACAGCCCAAGACCGGGGTTTTGATTGCCCATTTGGGCCAAAGAGAACACCAAAAATTTTTACATTACCTATGCTCTTAACAGAGCAGGTTCACACTGAGCCCGTTTACAAAAAGTAATAAGTCAGGACACCCCATAAGAATGTTTTGTTTTTCTGCAACACCTCAGCATAAAACCAGTTTAGCAGTGGGTTAGTAATGGTGTGGGGGGCTTTCCCTTTTAAGGGTTGGGAAAAGCCCCCCATGTGCTTTGCAGAGGTTCCCCCATGACTTTCCATTAGGGGCTTGGGAAAGAAATCCCAGAAAACCCCTTGTTAGACCCCTATCCAGGTTTCCTTTCCGATTTTAGGGAGGAACATACAAAGGGACGTAAGGGGGCCCCAATTGCTACTGAACCTCATTTCCTTGGCCTTGAATCATTTAACTGAAGTTTCAATTTGTAGAAATTTGATTTTCCCTTTTTTATTTTGGGGTATCATTCCAAATAGAAAAACCCCCCTTGGGATATTTTTTAAATTTTAATTGGGTCCCCTTTTATGTTTTATTGTTCTCAATGCATTCCCCCTATGAAGAAAAAAAGAATTGGGAAAATGGGGGGGTTCCATTCAATGAGGTCTAACAAAGGTATTTTAGTCTCCCTTTTTTTTTTGAGGGATGTATTTTTCCCAAAGATTTTTAGTAAACCCTTAAAAAGGGTTTAATAAAAAAAAATTTTAAAAATAAAAAAAAAAAAATTTTTGGCAAAAAAGTGTGTTTTTTGGGTTTCCCCTTTCCTTTCTCTATAAAATTAGAAAAAAAGTGGGGAAAAATTAAAAATTTTTTACCTGGGAAAAAACCTTGAAAAAGCAAAAAGAAGAAAAAAAAATATGTTTTTTATTTTATAAATATTATATTATTATATAAACCCCACACAAATATTTATAAATTGGGGAACGCCTCACTCTGCCAAGGGCCCCCCCATCTTGGGCCCAACCTGGGCTTTTTTCCCCTTGGGGGTCGCTGCGTCCCGGGAAAGTGATTTAAAGGCACAACCCCACAAGGGTTCTTCCTTTTTTTTCTCAGCCGTTTTATTTCCGGGGAAAAGGGCCCACACTTTAAAAAAATTCCTTGGGCCCTCTACCACTTCTTTAAAACATGAAAGTCCCCGCAACCCCCCAAAACCAAAACTCAAAAGTCCCCCCTGAAAAGGCTTCTCCCTTTAAGCCCCTTTCCCCTGGGGGCCAGGCTCTCTCCTTAGTTTCCCCTACTGCTCCACCCGGGCCCGGGAACAGACCAGGGCCCCGGTCACCCCGGAAATACCAGCCTTTTAATAGGCCAATAAACCTGGTACTGGAATGTGGGGGAAAAGGGCCCCCCCCTTCCAAAACTAAATGACCATTCCCGGGGAAAAAAAACCCAATTTTTCCCATGCAGCCCCTGCTATGGCCCACTGACAAAAACCCAAAAATTCCCTTTCCCCCCCCTGAAAAAACCCGAGTTGACCCAAAAAAAAAGGGTTTTTGGTGGCCAGGGATTCTGTAAAATAAAATAAGGCAGAGCGACCTTAAGGGATAGCATTTTCTTGCCACTCCCGGGGCCCCTACCCCGCAGGATACCTGTCCACCGAAAACCTTTTTTCAGTGAAACCTGGTTTCAGCGGGGAAAGGAAACGGTTTTGGGGGGCAGTACCATAAAATTACTGACACCCGGGAGCTTTCCACGGCGCCAAATTTGGCCCCAAGTGTTAAAAAATATCATAAAAAGGGATGAAAATACTAAAATGTAAGGTTTTTCCATAAATATAAATTTTTTTGGAGAATTGTACTGACCTAGAGGATGAAGATAACGTGTGATTTATACCACACAGTAAATTCCAAAAAACGATCCCCAAAAAACAATGGCACAACTGCAAGTGTGGAAAGGGTAGGGACTCAGACACTTTGGCAATTATACACAATATAATACAGTGTGATAAGATTCCAAGTGCAATTAAAAAAAAAATCACACTCACATTCCTGCACGTGATATAAAGCTCATTACAAATCTTCATGCAACCAGTAACCAGGTTAAGGTGTCTGCGGGTATGCAAACAATTTATAGGAATTTATTAATTCATTGTAAAGTAGTTGATGAATAGTTTATGAATAGTCCAGTAAAATTATATCTGAATAAACAGGTATTCAATTGCATGCTTGTAGGGGTTATCCAGAACAATTAAAATGCATTTTATTGTCTCTAAAATTTGTTGTCACTAAAATACTTCATGGTTTATATCAGCTTGCATAACTGAATTCAAACTCGCTGTCATGTCAGCTACACCTTTACATAGACCATCACACAATTGGCCTCTTGAATGAATGCTGCTATACATCACTGGTCGAGGACTAAAAAGGAACTGAAGAATTAGACTGGTTTTCTTACCATGCAGTAACACCGAGTCCCAGCCAGCTTCAGACTCACACTCCTGGTCAGGCTGTGGGCATATCAGCTCTACTATTCCTAGTTTAGCCTGTTTCATTGAAATGCAGGAGATGTAAAATCTGTAGTACACAAGACACCAGCGCTCTAAGGAGTGAAAATGTGTCCTTATCTTAAACAAACAAGGCTCCATTCCTTGAGATAACACACAGCACAGAGTGACAGCTAAACAGATAAGAGAGAAGAGAGAGAGATGGTTGGTAACCAAAAGAAACTTATGTGCACTCAGAAGGGATAAAATCTCTTCTCTTATCTCCTCAACAAAGCAAAATAAAAAGTAATTGATAATAGTCTTCCTTTACCTTTCCCTACATGTTGGAAGCCTATATAAGTAAAAAAAAAAAACAATATTAAAACATAAAAAATATTAACAAAAGTAAGATAATAAAATAAAACATAAAAATGAAAAATAATTGGAATTCACGCCCACAAGTCTACACTAATAAAACTTTACTTATGCTGAATGTTGAATCCAAAAAAAACCTCCTAAATTGTTTTTTTTTTGTCATGTTCCTTCAAAAAATTTAAGTTAAAAGTGATCTAAAGTAATTTTTCCCCCAAAATGTAATGCGCTCCCAAAAAAAAAAAAGCTGTTACACAGGTTAGCAGGGGCGGAACTACTGGGGTAGAAGACATAGCAGCTGCCACAAGGCCCGTGACCTTAGGGGGCCCGAGCCCCATGGTAGGTGCTAACATATCTGCTACCATGGTAGTTCTGCTCCTGGGCCCGCCGGCAATGAACGTAACAATTCCCGAGCATTCAGAGGCAGGAGTCAGACTGCCTGGTATTAGCAGAGTGGAGCGCTGCTGTGCTAACCCTCCTGGTTAACCTAAGGCCTTAGGCATTAAGCTTACCAGGTGCTGGCCCTCAGTGCTGACGTGAGCGGCAGGATGAAGTCACATCATCACGCTGCCCACGCCAGACACAGATGCTGAGCGGGAGCTTCGCATCAAGGGAGCGTGGAGAGAGGTAAGTAAGTGATTTTTTATTTTTTTTTTAAACACTTTTGACACCTAAATCCTGCTGCCTGCCTGTCTGTCTATATGACCCCTATATGCCCCCTATAACCCTGCTTGCCTGTCTATATGGCCCCTATAGACCCCAAAAACACTGCATGCATGTCCATTTGACCCCTAAAGCCCCTCTATAACCCTGCCTGCCTGTCTATATGACACCTATAGCCACCATAACCCTGCCTGTCTTTATGACCCCTATATGCCCCCTATAACCCTGCTTGCTTGTCTATATGGTCCCTATATACCTCCTATAACCTTGTCTGCCTGTCTTCATGACCCCTATATGCCCCCTATAACCCTGCTTGCCTATCTATATGTCCCCTATAGACCCCCCTATAACCCTGCCTGAATGTCTATTTGACCCCTAAAGCCCCCATTTAACCCTGCCTGTCTATATGACCCCTATATACCCCCTATAACCTTGTATGTCTGACTTTATGACTCCTATATGCCCCCTTTAACCCTGTCTGCCTGTCTATTTCACCCCTATATGCCCCCTATAACCTTGCCTGCCTACCTATATGGGCCCCTATAACCTCCCTATAGCCCTTCCTGCCTACCAATATGGCCTCCTATAACCCTGCCTGACTATCTATATGAGCCCCCTATAACCTCCCTAAACCTCCCTACCTATATGGGCTCCTATAGCCCCCTAAACTCTGCCTACCTATATGGGTCCCTTTAACCCCCCTAAACTCTGCCTACCTGCCTGTATGGGCCCCTATAGCCCCCCTAAAGCCTGCCTGCCTACCTATATTGGCCCCTATATCCCCCTAAACTCTGTCTAGCTATCTATATGGGCCACTATAGCCTACCTAAACCCTGCCTGCCTATATCCCGTCTGGCCCCCTATAGCCTACCCAAACCCTGCCTACCTATATGAGCCCCTACAACCTCCCTAAACCCTGCCTACCTACCTATATGGCCCTTTTTCCTACCTAAACCATGCCTTTTTTACCTATATGGCCCCTTTAACTCATCTAAACCCTGCCTGCCTACCTTTATGGCCCCAAGTGGCTACCTAATACTTGCCTGGCTACCTATATGGCACTTATATCCTACCTAAACTCTGCCTACCTACTTATATGGCCCATATACCCTACCAAATCCTGCCTATTTGGGGCCCCTAAAGCCTATTTACCTACCTATGTAGGCCCCAATTAAAGCCTATGTAGCTATCTGGGGCCGACCTGTGGCCCACCTACTGCCTGCTTAACTACCTGGGGCCTTCCTACAGCCTACCTATCTGGAGGCTGCCTACTTAACTGGGGCCTAACTACTGCCTACCTAGGGTCAATCTACCTACCTGTTGCCTACCTACCTACCTAATTGAGACCTGCCTAACTACTGCCTACCTAGGACCAATCTATCTACCTATCTCTGGCCTAACTATTGCCTACCTACCTACCTGAAGCCTAAAAATCTAACTAGCTAGGGCCTACCAACCTATCTAATGAGGGTCTGCCTGGTAACATGATTATGATGGGTGCAGGCCATAGCTGTAACACAATCTCCAGGGGGTGAATCATCTGTTCTTCTCCTCTATGAGCCTCTAAGCTATGGTCTGTATCCCCTCTGCCACCTCTTTGCCATTTGTACAGAGGTGAGGTGCTGGAAAAGTGAGGATTCTAAGATATTTATGTCCAAATCTGCTGGGACGAGTGGTGGCCGGGAGAAGTCATCATGGCAGTCTGGACTAGATGCAGAACAAGAGGGAAAGTCAACGACTTGTCAGAGAAACGTCACCTGTGAGTCACAAGATGTAACTGCACTGTAATCACTTATATGTCTGCAGAGTCTGTCTACACTGGTAACTACCACTATATGGTCATTGTATGGTGGTTATATATAGTCCACAGAGCCTGTGTACACCTATCTACCACTATATGGTGATAATTTTGGTCTTTGTATACTGATCTTTATTCAGTAATAATGTAGGGGTATTATTCAGTCACTATGTGGTGGTAATTTGTGGTCGTGTTCTGGTGGTATAATCAGGTCCTTATGTAGTAGTGTTATTGGTAATGTTGGTCTTGCTATAGTGGGACTTGTTTGTTAGCTGGATGATGGTGGTATATATGGTGAGGTAATCGCTCCTTGTATTATCTAGTAACTGCATGACTTAAGAGGTCCCGGTAAAAGTTCCAAAAGTTTGCTGTGGGGCCCAGGCTTCTATAGTTACGCCCCTGCAGGCAAATAGAAACAAAGTTATTGGCTATAAAAATTAGCTGTGCAAAGGAAAGAAAAAAAGACTTTACTTTTCATAAGTAATAGAGTAAAGATAAAATATCATAAAACATGATAAAACATGAAAAAAATGGTGGAACTGTGTGTTTTCTTGTTTTGTTTCTTTTTACTGTTCTACCTCATTTAGAATTTTATTTGGTTCTCCAATACGTTATATGGTACATTAAATGGTGCTATTAAAAATACAACTAAACTAAAACTATGGCTCCTGTATGGAATATTTTAAAAATAACATATGGATCAAAAAATTAGAAGCGTTGTTCCTGCTTTCATGAATATCCCACTGTGGAACATTCGAACGTGTCAACGAATGTACGGGAACATGAACAATGTTCAGAATCTGAGCAACATTTGTAAAATATAAGGGATGAAAGATTGGGACAGAGGGTTAAATTCCTGATTCTTGGGCAGAAGAGTGTGAACTGTCATGAGTTTAACCATAATTAGAAAGGTCAACCTACATCACATTTTGGCTATGTCGTCACTCTAGGTGCTCCCAATACTGCTATGAGTAGAGATAGACGAATTTCTCAAAAATTCAATTCGCCGAGTTCGCCGAATTTTCCGACAAATTTAGTTACGACCCGAATTTATTTGCGGCGAACCACCTTAAAAAACAGCTACTGTATTTCCAGGTTGCAGAGAGCCTGTAGGGTGTTGTAGAATGTTGTGCCATGCTCAAATATGCATAGGGAGCATGGTTTGGTCTTTATACAATGCTGTGTTTTAGTATGACACGCACATGACTGCCGCCGCTCTTAGAATCACTTCACTCTAAAATTCTCTGGGCACTTACAGGGGCAAAACTGACCAAAAAACTGAAGTGGGAACGCAGCCTGACAGTCATGTCAGCGCCAGATGGAAAGAAATGAGCTGAGGGCTAAGATCCTACAATAGCGTCAAAGAACACAATAGTAGATTCCTGGAGCCGGCACAGTTCGCAGCACAGTAAGGGGACATTACAGCAGGGGTCACCCCACGAGGCCACAGCTTCCGTTGTCATCTAGCAGCCATGTATTGACCACCAAGATAACGCTTCTCGAATGGTTGACTAGGCCATCCACTTTCTCCTAGATGACATCTGAAAATCCTAGCCAAGAGTCGGTGGGTTTGTCAGACACAACCTTTAGTTGGTATGGCCCAGGAGCAGGTGAGGGGCCCTCACCTGTCCTCAACCCATCTCTGTCTAGTTTGCTTCCGACAGCCAGAGAACTACTATGTGCTGTGGCCTCTGCACCACTATACAGTGAGGACAAACTATTTGAGGACAGTGGGCAGCAAAGAGGTGGGGAAGACATCCGCTTCTTCTTGCAGAAGCGGGCAAGTAGTGATGAGGAGAGTGGCATGGGGGGGTTATGTTGCGAGTGGTCAGGCTCTGTACTGCGACACCATTGAGGAGAACGGAAGTGACAGGCAAACGCTAATCGATGTAGCCGATCGCACTTGGGATCTGGGTGAAGCAAGCAAGGCTGGGACAAGGTATTCTGGTGCCCTAGTTAAAAAAGGCATAAAATGCCCCCCAAATGGAAAATTCAGCTCAATCCATGCGCCCCTTTTTCTGCCTGGGATGAAATGGTGCCCTAGGCGGTCGCCTACCCTCGACTACCCATTGTCTCAGCCCTGGAAGCATTTAGTTTTCTCTACATTAAGTTTTAGGAGACGGGAGTAGAAGAAGGACGATTTGGACGACAGACAATCTGGGATCTTGGACAGTAGAGAGTTAATGTCTGGGCCAGAGATGTTAAGTTGGGTGTCATCAGCATACAGGTGGTATGCTACAAGCTGACCCAGACCAACAGTGTAGAAGGACTTCATCATTGGGAGAAGAGAGCGGCAGCTTGCGTGTCAGGCAGTGGCGCAGCCCACAATCGGTAGTGTGGCCGGGAGTCAGCAGGGTTGCAGCAGTGCGAGGTTGGGAGCCAAAGGCCACAATTTAGACCACCCACTTTGCAGGTCCTAGAATGTAGCGGCACAGGGGCTCACCGGGTCAGTGGCAGTAACAGTCAGTCAGTGCGGAGCATTGGTGGTAAAATCACCTACTCGGCGGTGTGGCAGTTTTTTGACAAGACACCAGAGGAGGCGAACATGGCTATATGTCAAATCTGTGTGCAGAAAGGAAAGTGTGACCAGGGACCTAACGTTGGCACCACAGCCCTGCATCAACATCATGCAGCATCACCATACAGTGGCCTGGGAGCCAGGCAGTCAAAGCTTCACCACCTCTGCCGAAGACAACTCCCTGTCTTTTACATCGTACTGGTCCAGATACTCCTGCTCCTCGGCACTCATGGTGCCAGCAGTCGTTCACCAAGACGATTGCCAAGAGACAAGAGTATTGCCAAGAGTATGCGTCTAGCGATCCCTAAGTGCAGATGCTGACCGTGCTCCTGCCCGAGTTGGTGGTACTGAATTCCCTCCCTTTTAAAGTTGTGGACTCTGCACCATTCAAAGAACTGGCCAGGAAACTTTGCATTCACTTCTGCCATTTCTACACCACCAAGCACACCCTCCTTGAGTTAGAACAGAGAAACTATAAACAGAGAAAAAAGAAATCGATGAACAGGGGGAAATTGATGAACAGGAATAAATATATTAACGGGGAAATTGATGAACAGGAATAAATTTATTAACAAGGGGGAAATTGTGCAATGATGGATTATTGACCAACTGAAAGCGGACACTGAAGGATCAAACTGATGACACCCTCTCTACTCTTTTGGGGGGGCTTTACATGTATCAGCATTTAACAGAATCACCACAATAAAAGAAAAAATTAACTGTTTGCCACAAATAGCAAGATCCCAAGAGACTGGATTTGAGATGTATGTAGCGCTGAAATACACAAACACTGGATTTGACACAGAATTCTCCACAAAAAGTGAATAAATTAACTCTTGGCCACAGATTAAAATACCCCCTCTGGTCTGAAGTTCATGGATTTCAGACATGTATGTGGCAGAAATACGCAAATCCTGTATTTCACTCCAAATTAACTCACAAAACAAGAGGAGAAATAAACCCTTGGATCTTAAATAGCCTACAGAAAAAAACAGATAAAATTGAGGCATATATGGGGCAAAGAAATACGCACACCCTGTATTTCACTCCAAATTAACTCACTAATAAGAGGCTCAGGGCCGGACTGGGAATAAAAATCAGCCCTGGCACTAAGCCCCCAGCAGCCCACATACAATATCCGCTTACAAAATGTCCCTTGTTCTCGCACCTCGCCACTGTCTAAAATAAACTACACTGTAAGGGTGCTTTCACACGGAGAGCATTTGGTGCGTTTTTGATGCATTTTGTGCAGAAAGGCAGAGTAGTTAAAGGGGTTGTCACGCTACAATGATTGGGTTTTAATTAAAAGATCTTTAAAAAAACAAGCAGCTTTGCAATATATGTTCATTACAAATGTCCTACTGATTTTGAGTAAGCCCTGTTAGTAGTACTACATCAGCTTCTCAAATCTCTATAGCAGCTAACCTGTTGATCCTTATCTCACTGGCTGTCAGGTCTGTATGACTCATCAGCCTCTGAATACAGGTGGGAGCAGAGAGCCCCTCCTGCACAGAATGCTTCTGTAGTGGAGGGAGGGGGAGGGAGGACTCTGGCTTCTGTGTCCCTGCTGCCTGGATTAACCCTGTGTGTGCCTGCTTCCTCCTGCTCTCTACACAGATTGAGCAGAGATGAGGCTGATCAATAGATGTGACAGCAGTGACCCTGTGTGTTACTATAATCATGATGTGTCTGTGGAGCTGTAACTATAATAATACTATACAGATCAGGGAGGCTTGTGAACAGTTCATGCTCTGCTGTACTAGTGACACATCCTGAGTAACACTTCACAGCTTCCCTGTGTCTGTTCTGACAGGGTCTGTTTGTTGCTGGAGATGTGGAGATATGTACGCTAAGCAGAGAGTATAGGAACACTTGCATCCCCTCTGTTCTGCTATTAGCAATCACAGACCTCTCCACACTCATAGATCAGCCCTAATACAGCTGATCTAAATGCCTGCAGAAGATCTAGGCAGGCACACACAGGGTTAACTCTGGCAGCAATCCCCCTGCCCTCCCTGCTATATAGAAGTTAAAGAGGAGAGCTGCCTGTGTGCTGAGGGGAGGGGGGAAGAGGGAGGAGAAGAGGCAGAGAAGAAGCACGCCCCTCAATTCAAAAATCCTTTGCTTCTAAAAACATTGATGTGGGCTGAAAGCTTGTAATGAGACAACTCCCTTAATGCAGTACATTTCTGCACAAAAAAAAACGCATCAAAAAATGCACCAAAACCGCTCCGTGTGAGAGCAGCCTACACACAAGCAAGAAAGAAACAGTGGTGCAGAGAAACCCCTCGTCACAGAGTCAGGTGTGCACTTTACAATCAGGGACAAGTCCACACTGACACTACATAAGCACCAACATAACCTACAACCCCACCAATCAGATCACCAGTAGTCAGGTCACCATCACATGAATACAGCACTGATTCAACACAGAAGTAAAATGACCCCTGACAGCAAGGACTCACAGGAGACGTCATCTCTGATGGGAGTGGTCTTCTTCTCCTTTACTTCTCCTTCTGGCCCAAATCTCCATGATGTCTTCCCTGATGAGTCGTTCCTTTCCATTTCTTTCTCTGTCCGGTACAGCATGCAGTGTCCTTTTCTAGTGGTCACTACTCGTCCCTGTAGAATTTACCACAAATACATCTTAGACTCCTCTCTTTTCCAGCACTTTCCTATCAATTCCCCAAACAGCGTATGTTAGACCCTAAAAATTAGAAATTAAAAAATGTCAGATAAGTGGCATGTAAATAGGTAGACCCCCATTAGGCAGGCAGGGCCAGTATGTAGCTAGGCAGGGCCAGTATGTAGGCAGGCAGGGCCAGTATGTAGGCAGGCAGGGCCAGTATATAGGTAGGCAGGGACAGTATGTAGGCAGGCAGGGACAGTATGCAGGCAGGCAGGGACAGTATACAGGCAGACAGGGCCACTTATAGGCAGACAGGGACAGTATATAGGTAGGCAGGGCAGTGTATAGGCAGCCAGGGCAGTGTATAGGTAGGCAGGGCTATTATAGGCAGCCAGGGCAGTGTATAGGTAGGCAGTGCTATTATAGGCAGCCAGGGCAGGGTATAGGTAGCCAGGGCTATTATAGGCAGCCAGGGCAGGGTATAGGCAGCCAGGGCAGGGCATCATATAGCCAGGCAGGGTATAGGTAGCCAGGGCAGGGTATAGGTAGCCAGGGCAGGGCATCATATAGCCAGGCAGGGTATAGGTAGCCAGGGCAGGGTATAGGCAGCCAGGGCAGGGCATCATATAGCCAGGCAGGGTATAGGCAGCCAGGGCAGGGTATAGGTAGCCAGGGTAGGGCATCATATAGCCAGGCAGGGTATAGGTAGCCAGGGCAGGGTATAGGTAGCCAGGGCAGGGCATCATATAGCCAGGGCAGGGTATAGGTAGCCAGGGCAGGGTATAGGTAGCCAGGGCAGGGTATAGGTAGCCAGGGCAGGGCATCATATAGCCAGGCAGGGTGTAGGTAGCCAGTCCAGGGTATAGGTAGCCAGGCAGGGCATCATATAGCCAGGGCAGGGCATCATATAGCCAGGGCAGGGTATAGGTAGCCAGGGCAGGGCATCATATAGCCAGGCAGGGTATAGGTAGCCAGGGCAGGGCATCATATAGCCAGGGCAGGGTATAGGCAGCCAGGGCAGGGTATAGGCAGCCAGGGCAGGGTATAGGTAGCCAGGGCAGGGTATAGGCAGCCAGGGCAGGGTATAGGTAGCCAGGGCAGGGTATAGTTAGCCAGGGCAGGGCATCATATAGCCAGGTAGGGTATAGGTAGCCAGGGCAGGAGCTCAAATAGCCAGGCAGGGTGTAGGTAGCCAGTCCAGGGTATAGGTAGCCAGGCAGGGCATCATATAGCCAGGGCAGGGTATAGGTAGCCAGGGCAGGGCATCATATAGCCAGGCAGGGTATAGGTAGCCAGGGCAGGGTATAGGTAGCCAGGGCAGGGCATCATATAGCCAGGCAGGGTGTAGGTAGCCAGTCTAGGGTATAGGTAGCCAGGCAGGGCAGCATATAGCCAGGGCAGGGCATCATATAGCCAGGGCAGTAGATAGGCAGCCAGGGAAGGACATCATATAGCCAGGGCAGGGCTATTATAGGCAGCCAGGGACAGTAAGTAGTTTAAAAAAAATAATACCCGCTGTTCCCTCCTCTTCACCTGCTCCGGAGCCGGTGGCCGCTCACTGCAGAGTGCGGGGCCGCAGAGCAGGCGCGCGATGACGTCATCACATCGCGCTCCTGCCCCACGGCCTCCTGGGAGCTGAACAGATGGGATCAGTAGTTCAGCCGGATGGTGCAGGCGGCGGCCGTGAGGGCTACAGGGCTGGGTCTGTGACCCGGCTGTGCAGCCATGTGGCGAGGGGGGCCTGTCGGCCCCCTGCCACAGGGGTCCAGTCGCTGATGCGACCATTGCGGCCCCTGTAGCGCACCACAGACCGGCGCCGGGACTCGGGGCCCGCCGGGGGGGAACACCGTCCTCCTCGGCGGGCGATCCGAGCCGGCCCTGCGGCCCGGACCCCAGCGGCCCGCCGGGCAAATGCCCGGTTTGCCCTATGGGCAGTCCGGGCCTGAACAGGCTTAACTAACCCTTGGATATTAAATATGCTCCAGAAATGAACAGAAGAGATTTAGTCGTATATGGAGGTGAAAAACATACTGTATTTTACTACAAATACACCCACTATCAACAGGCTTAATTAATCCTTGGATATGAAATGCGCTCCAGAAATGACCAGAAGAAATTTAGTCGCATATCGGGGTGAGAAACAAGCTGTATTTTACTCCATATAAAACCACTAACAGGCTTAATTAACCCTTGGATATTAAATGCGCTCTAGAAATGACCAGAAGAAATTTAGTTGTATAATAGGGGTGAAAAAAGTGCTGTATTTTACTCCATATAAAACCACTAACAGGCTTAATTAACCCTTGGATATGAAATGCGCTCCAGAAATGACCAGAAGAAATTTAGTCGTATATGGGGGTGAAAAACACGCTGTATTTTACTACAAATACACCCACTAACAACAGGCTTAATTAACCCTTGGATATGAAATGCGCTCCAGAAATGACCAGAAGAAATTTAGTCGTATATGGGGGTGAAAAACACGCTGTATTTTACTACAAATACACCCACTAACAACAGGCTTAATTAAACGCGCTCCAGGAATGAACAGATTAAATTTAGATGTATTTATGGGGGTAAAAAACCACACTGTATTTGACTCCAAATGGACCAGTAACGGGCTTGAGAAATCCTTAGATATGAAATTCCCTACTGAAATGAACAGGTGAAATTTTTTTTTTTTTTTTTTTTTTAAACTTGTTTTTATTACGAGTCTTCAAGTAGGATAAAACATAGAAAGAAATACAGTAGTAACAAATTTCGGCTAACATCTCTGCACGCAGGCAGGCAATTAGCTGTGAAGACTTCATTTTACATATTACTTTTTTCCAACTAGAAGTCAATATGAGAAAAGACTGCCCAGTGGTAACAGAAAGTCACTAACCACAGTG
Organism: Phyllomedusa bahiana; assembly: GCA_025379985.1. Lineage (NCBI taxonomy): Eukaryota > Metazoa > Chordata > Amphibia > Anura > Hylidae > Phyllomedusa > Phyllomedusa bahiana. The sequence goes on from JAODAL010008974.1 coordinate 22,730, forward strand.
TCCATGGCATTGGTTCAAATGGTGCGGGCAGAAACTCGCGGAGGCAAGTTAGGAAATTAATTAACCAAATAGTTAAACATATCAATCAAGCAAACAAAAACAACTCTGCTCCAATACTTCCCCCCAATCCGCCACTACCTTCTGTAATCTTCGCCAGCATCCCACCCCTCCCCCCCCTTTCGCGGTTAATTTAGAGAGGGCCACCTAACCCCAGCTCCATGTCGCATTAAACCTTAAGCGGGTACCTTTCCTGGAAAACCAATTTAGAGTAAAAGTAGGGATTCCATATCTGACTCTATCAAGCAAGAACCAGGGTCCTGGGGGACAATAGGCTCAGTACCCCCTAGTTGGTGAGCCAGGTACCAGCCTGTCATTCCAAAGCAGGATCGTATCTTTTCCCGAATTAGGGCTGGCAACGTGTCTATCACTGCCTGCCATAAGGCAAAAAACTGTTTGACTTTTTGCTCCTTTTGCTGTGAAGCCTTGATCCAGTCCATTTTCAGCAAGAAAAAGGTCTTATCGAGGAAGAGTTGTCAGGTAGGGCTCACCGGCTGGCTCCACACCGGCAAAATTGCCTTTCGCGCCGCTGCTGACAAGACATGCAGAAGCCTCTTCTCTTTTCTAGTGTACGACCCAGCCTCAGCGTCTAGGAACCCAAAAAGGGCCCATTGCACTGTGGAGGTGAATGTACGCCCAAGATATCGCTGCACCTGAGATGCCACCTCTACCCAGTACTGTTGGATTTTAGAGCAATGCCACAGGCAATGATAGAGGTCAGCTTCCATCGTATCGCACTTGAAGCATTTACTTGAGGTGTACAGCCCCATTCTATGTCCCCTGAGAGGCGTCAGATAGGCATTGTGCGCCACCTTAAGAGACATCTCAATATATCGGGATGCAGGAAGAAATTTATAGGAATCTGCGAGTGCCCGCAATATGGTATCGGGGGTCAGGGTTGGGTCAACCTGCTCCCAGCGCGAAAGTTGCAGGGAGGTTTGTGCATAGTCAATGTGTCCTAGCAGATATCTATAAAGTACCGAGAGATGAGAACGTCTCGTCGGCGGTCTCACCACGGTCTTGTAAAAATCTGAATTCAATTCTGCCTCTGCGATATGTGGGAGGACGGAGCTTAGGAAGCTGCTAGCCTGAAGATAAGTGAAGAAAGGGATTGGAAGGTCAGGAAACTGCAGCTGGAGTTCCTGAAGTGAATAAGTCCGTCTAGCAGTCGGGTCCACCCACTGCACAAGACAAGACAAACCCATATCATGCAACCGCCGGAACGAGCCATGTGAGGACCCATCCTGGAAGCGGGGGTTTCTGATTAAGGACTGATAAAGCGAGTGGTCTGGTGACAGGCCCTTTAGCATTCTGATCTTCTTCCATGCCCTCCAAACCGGCATGAGAAGGACGTTAATCCTGACATCGGATGGAAGCTCCACATAAGATAAATGCAAAAAATTTATCAGAGAGGATTCCGGCATGCACATAAACTTTCAGTGGGTATAACTAGTAACAGCTTTGTAATTTATTAAATACCAAGAACAACCACTAAAACAATTACAGTGGGTTACTTGCATTTAGCTATGTTTAGCAGTATGTGGCCAACAGTCCTGCAAAGTCCATGCATAATATATCTTTTTCGTGCCTCTCCGGCATAGCGGCTCCAGCGTCTTCAGCTTGGAGCTTCAGCAAGCAGACAGGCGGGCCTTCACCGTGCACGCGCGCGACGTTTCGGGAGATTTCATGTCGCGCGCTTGCGCGGTGAAGGCCTGCCTGTCTGCTTGCTGAAGCTCCAAGCTGAAGACGTTGGAGCTGCTATGCCAGAGAGGCACGAAAAACATATATTATGCATGGACTTTTCAGGACTGTTGGCCACATACTGCTAAACATAGCTAAACGCAAGTAACCCACTGTAATTGTTTTAGTGGTTGTTCTTGGTATTTAATAAATTACAAGGTTGTTACTATTTATACCCACTGAAAGTTTATGTGTGTTGAAGACAGGGGAAAGCGGGATGCCCTGTGTCAGTGGAGAGTGGCGCAACGATATATGAATAGAAACTACCAAATCAGTTTAAAAGTGAGGATTCCGGCATGAACAGACCGTCCACCCGGCTTGTGGTGAATACATTTGAGGCCTGACACCAGTCTGCAAGATATCATCCCAGGACTGCTAGATTTTAATACTTGATGTTGGGGAAGCCGAGACCGCCAAGAAGCTTGGGCTGATGAAGAACATGAAGAGGAATGCGCGCCTGTTTGCCCCCCCCAAATAAAGTTCCGAAAAAAGGGCATTAAGGAGCTTTTCCTCCCTGGGTTTAAGATAGATTGGTAACATATTAAACAAATACAGGAGGCGTGGGATCTCCACCATTTTGAGCAAGTTGGCTCGGCCCATAAAGGATAGCGGGATAGTCGCCTATTTCTTAAGAGTGTGTTGCAGAGTGTGTTCTCCGCGTATATTTTGTCAGGGTGCCGGGGTATGAGGATACCTAAATATTTTATGCTGGAAGTGCACCAACGGATATGATGAGAGGAGGCCCATAATGGATGCGACGGTCCTCTAAGTAGAAGGCCTTCGCTCTTGTCAATGTTTATATTGTACCCCGAGAGGTCTCCCTTCGCTTTAATATCCTGCAACACTGCCGCCAAGGTAGTTTTGGGGTTGGAGACCATCAATAGCAGGTCGTCCGCATAGGCTGCCAGCTTTATCTCGCAGTCGTTTAGCTGAATTCCCGAAAATGTTTGAGATTGGTTGACGTGATACAGAAGGGGGTCAATGGAGAGGTTAAATAAAATGGGTGAGAGGGGACATCCTTGCTTCGCCCCGCGGAACAGATCAATGAGCAGAGATGTTCGCCCGTTCAGGAGGAGAGCCGTAGTCGCGTTCTGCTGCATGAGGGACAGGAAGGACGTGAACACAGACCCAAACCCCCGCCGCCCCAGCGTGGCATTCAGAAAAGGCCATGAGACCTTGTCAAAGGCCTTTTCCGTGTCCAAGCTTAACAGCATGGACACCGGTTGGCCAGGATCTTGCTCCGCTGTCGCTGCCGCCACGGCCAACCGTACATTCCTGGTCGAGTGTCGATTAGAGATGAAACCTGACTGGCAGGGATGTGAAATGACAGGCAAAAATTTCTGAAGTCGGTTTGCAATAATTTTGGCCAGGAGCTTATAATCCTGGTTCAGCAGGGATATGGGTCGGTAGGACGTTAAAGATGCAGGATCCTTCCCATCCTTCAGCAGCAGCACCGTTTTGGAGTCGAAAAAGGAGTCTATCGGGATAGAACGTATATAGACGTCGTTGAATAACTGGGTTAGATGGGGGACAATATCGGGTTTCAGGATTTTGTAAAATTCTGCCGAGTTGCCATCGGGCCCTGGCGATTTACCGTTGGCTAATGAAGTAATTACCGCCGAAACCTCCTCCATGGTGATGTCCGATTCTAGCTGTAGGCGCTGGTCCTCGGTAAGACCTGGGGTACGCACCGAGTCCAAAAATCCCGCGACCTGATCCGCATCAAAAGGGGTGGCGCTATACAGGAACTCAAAATAAGCCACAAAAGCATCCTCTATATCTGTCGCGTCTTTCAGGATGGTGCCTGTTTCGGGACACTTAACTGCCGCTATTGGCGGCCTCGGCTTCCATTGCGCAGTCATGCTAGCCAGCAACTTTCCCTGCCTATTCCCCCACCTATAATATCGATTCTGGGTGGCCCTGACTTGCAAGCGCGCATGGCCATTGAGAAAGGTGCTCAAAAGGTCCTGGGCTTCCATATAACGTGCCTTTGTTTGCGCCGAGGGGCAAGCTGCAAACCTTTGCTGGGCGGCACGCAAGTCCTCATGTAACCGTCTAAACTTTTCATTCGCGTCCCTACGCCTCATACCCGTGTAGCTGATTATTAGGCCGCGCAGCACCGCCTTCGCAGTGAGCCAAAGCAAAGGTGCATCCCCAGCATGCTCTTTATTATCTGACAGAAACTGAGACCACTGTGCCTTTAAAAAAGCTCTAAAGTCATCTGATTCATATAGATGTGTGGGGAACCTCCATGACCTGCCCGTGGTGGGGCCGCCCGGTATGGCTAAAACTAATTGGATAGGACCATGGTCCGAGATAGTAATAGGGTGAAGATCCGCCTGTATCACCCTCGAGTGAAGAGTCGTAGACAACAGGGACATGTCGATCCTCGAAAACGAATCATGAACAGCTGAGTAAAAAGTGAAAGATCGGTCTGTGGGGTTCATGAGCCGCCAGGGGTCGTATACACCCAAGTGGTCCATAAGGTATGTGATCGAGGAGTTTAAGGGCCCTGCAGCTCGACCTGTGCCTGATCTGTCTAAAGTGGAGTCTGGGGCCACATTAAAATCCCCCACCAAAATTAAATTATCGTGTTCCCGCTGCAGTAAAAAAATTGGTAAGGTCGGCAAAAAAGGAGTCATTTGGAGCATTCGGGGCATAGAGGTTGACCAAGGTGTACGGACGTTTGGCAATCATCACTCTCAGATATATAAATCTGCCTGCCTCATCAATATATTGGTCAACAATAGACTGTACTAGGCCAGCTCGAAAATATATTGTGACGCCACGGGATTTAGTACAATAGTTGGCCAGCACCGGTGGGTCCAGCCATAGGGCTCGCAGGGGTACGAAATTATTTGTCTTCCAATGTGTCTCTTGTAGACATATAATGTCTGCCTTCAGTCTCTTGAGGTGGAGCAAAACGCTTCTGCGTTTTTCTGGAATATTAAGGCCCGCCACGTTCCATGAAAGAACATTTATTTGCGGAGTCGGGGGGCAGCCCAAATTCAGAGGCGTCTCCAATCATCCCGCATCCCTAAACAAGGGAAACCGGCAGGAGAACCCTCGTAAACAGGGATGGTTCCAAGCATCCCAGCGAGCACTTTCCCCATCCAAGTGAGGGGGAGGGAGGTGGCGAGTATATGTCAACTCTGGGGAGCAGACCAGGACGACATAAAGTGTAGAGAGCGGCGGAACCCAACAAAATTGTGTAAACATCACAAAATTCTACAACAAGAATAACAAGGTAAACCGAAATACAGCAATAAGCGGAAACCCTTGCAGACCCCGGCCCAGAGGAGCGACAAAATCATTAACACGAACTCTCATGAGTTATTATATAGCACTCTGGGCCAAAATGGTATTGTGTGGCTGGCCTTTCCGAGGGCCAAGAGGAACTCCATTAGCTAATCTCCATCCTGCTGCAAATACCGCCTGGACGCCTCTTCCGGGGAGTCTTAGGTTACCATTCTGCCATTATCTAGGATCTTGAGCTTTGCCGGGAAAAGCAGCTGGAATCTGATGTTATGTTCATGCAGGTAACTACAGACCGGATGGTATGCTTTTCTCTTCAGGGACACCCTATTAGAAAAGTCCTGGAAAATAAGAATCCTCTCACCGGCCACCTTCAGTTCTCGGCATTGCCGGTACGTCCGCAAGAATTGTTCCTTGACAGACCAGTTGTGAAAGCGGGCGATCACCGGCCTGGGACGGGCCTCCCCATCTCTGTGGACTCCGATCCTGTGCACTCTCTCCACCTGTAGAGGGTCGTTCGGAAAGTCCAGGGTCAGGGCTCCAGTTAAATCCACCACCAGATACGTTGCCAAGGACTCAGGAAGCACCGATTCAGGAATACCAATGAATCTCAATTTGTTCCATCTTTCACGGTTTTCGAGGTCATCCAACTTTTCCTGCAGCGCATTGATGGTCTCCTGGGCCGATGAGGAAGCCTCTTCTAGACTCGACACCGCTGTCTCGATAGATGCTGAACAAGACTCTAAGTCTTCAATTTTTTTTGAATTTGTCGTTATTTGCGACAGCGCTGCGTTAATAGATGATTGTATGAGGTCTATGCGGCAGTCCATGGTTGCTTGCATAAGGTCCATGCGTCGGTCCTGAGTCGGCAGTAACAGCTTGGAGACCTCTTGTGCCAAGGCCAGAGCAGAGGATGGCGAAGCGTCTGGGCTGTCGGAGAGGGAAGGCGGGGGAGGGCGCCGGAGACCCCACTGTCTCCCGATCTATTGGAGGTTGCGGATTACTGGCCATGGTGGAGGCGGGTGCCCGAGGGGTGGATTTGAATGTTGATCTTTTCTTTGCCTGCTGTGGAGTGGCAGGCGGCAAAGTACATTGTCTGGAGACTGAGGCGGAGGAACGGGTTGTCCTGTGCGGCGGGAGCCTGTTTACAAATTTGTCCATACTCTCCCTGAAGCAAAGAGCGACAAGCAGCCAATCCCAGGGGTTGCCGTCAGAAGGCAAGGGGAGGGCCCTCCCCGGGGTTTGAGGGGAGAAGGCGTATTATATTCAGGGGCAGGGTCTCCCTTAGCTGCTCTGGAGGAATGAAGGTGCTGGTCACAAGGCCAGCCAGAAAAATTAGGGCATCAAAAGTCGGTCACTGGGCTGCACGGGAAGCCGGACACGGACTCACTTAGTCAGCATGAGAGCAGACATATGCATCACGTTACGAGATTAGCTACACTAAAGTAAGGCAGCGGTTACAAATACAATACGTAGTGAGAGCATACAATCATAATCAACATCAACAGAAGACGGTGCGGCCCAATAGGTCTGGGTCATTGGTGGCAGGGAAGCGATAGGCAGGGGACTAATGGAAGTGTGTCCTTGCAGGAAGCCAGTGAATGGCGACAGGCTCCCAAGTATTTTCTAAAGAAGGATGTCTGTGCACAAGTCACTCACGGACAGTAGGTGGCAGCAAAAGCTATTTATCCGTGACGGTAGAGCCGCAGAGTCCTGAGCAGCAGGAATGTCTGTGCACAAGTCACTCACAGGCAGCAGGTGGCAGCACAGCTGTCCGTGACGGTAGGGCCGCAGCAGCAGAAGTGTCTGTGCGCAAGTCACTTACAGACAGCAGGTGGCAACAAAAGCTATCTATCTGCAATGGTAGAGCCGCAGGGTCCCCGGCAGCAGGAATATCTGCGCACAAGTCACTTATGGACAGCAGGCGGCAGCTGAAGCTATCTAGCTGTGATGATAGAGCCACAGAGTTCCTAGCAGCAGGAATGTCTGTACACAGGTCACTCACGGACAGCAGGTGGCAGCAAAGCTGTCTGTCTCTGGTGGTGGAGCCGCAGAGGCCAGAGCAGCAGGAATGTCTGTGCTCAAGTCACTCACAGACAGCAGGTGGCAGTAAAAGCTGTCTATCCCTTGATGATAGAGCCACAGCATCCAGAGCAGCAGCGAGAATAGTGGCATTGAGTGCACAAGGTGAGGGTGAAATGGAAGGTAGCGTCCAGCCCTCAGTGTAAACCCCTCAGCAGTGTCCAGTATGGTCTAGGTAGTAGAGGATGAGCAGGGTCCAGCAGTGCACTGAACACCAAAACCCGGCAAAAGATCCTGCGGACTCACTGAGAAGACCCTGCGTGGGTGAGGGGAGCATCTGGGGATTAAAGTGCGCAGGGCAGTGTGTCCCAGAGCAGGCCTCCTCAGTCCCAAGGGGGGGTCAGGGGCTGTACGGATTCAGGCCCCAGCTGTGGGCCCAGGAGTTAGCTGGCAGAACAACTTGGCTGACGTTGGGCAGCAGGAGGTATCCCCCCCAGCCCCTGCACTGACCTCAAAGGAGAGAGTCCGTCTCTATCACCTGCCTGGTGGTACCGCAGCTCCTCCGCTGTGGTGTGGGAGCGACGAGTGCCCAGCAGTGGTAAGGATGGTGGGGCTCGATCCGGCGCCCGCGCAGGGCCGCCGCAGTCGGAGGTCACGTGTGGGCTTCTGCCGGTCCCTGCGCAGAGAGAATCCCGCCTTATAGCTGCAAGCCACTGCGGTGGTTCCCGATGCCTTGAGGACTGCACACCGCCGTCTTAGCCGAGACTCCGCCCGCACTTCGGGAGCCCAGCCAGGCCCTCCAGCCAGACGAACCGCCGCAGCTCCTGGCGCCGACCGTCACGTCCACCTCCGCGCAGTTCCCCGCCGGTAAGCGAGGCGTCCGAGGTTGTGCTCACGGGCACGCCAGCAGGTTGTTGTTGCGTCTGGTCATCTCTGCCTCTCGCGGTCCGCTGCAGCTCCCCTCTGTCACCTGCGTCGCAGCCGCCCTCCGCAGAAAGCAGGGCCGAGGTTCTGCGCTGTCTGCTGTGGCAGGCCGCAGCCAGCCAAGATGGCGCCCGGGCCGGTATTAGGAGGTTCCTCGCGGCACACCTCGCCGCAGCGGACTCCTGGAGATTCTCCAATAAATGGCTCCGGAGTCAGGCGTCCCGACCTCTCCACAAGCCATCCCTGCAGCTTGATGACTTTAGGAGCTAGGATGGTGGAGGTAGTAGCCAGATATAGCCGCTTGTTTCAGGAGCCCATGTAAAAAGTGGCCATGCTGGATGCCCCGCCCCCGGAAGTCCGAACAGGTGAAATTTAAATGTATATAGGGCAGAATTCGACCCACCCTGGACTTTGATGAGAATACCCCACAAACTAAAACAAAATGATAACGGAAGAGGAGCAGTCTCTGATAAAAGCAGTTTCTTTCAGAATGGATCAGCAGATACAGAACGCTGGTGAGCAACTGACAGACTTCTGGTGGTCCCCTCCTCCCCCCAATCGCTGATAAAAGCAATTTGCTTTGAGTGAGAGCTATGCAGCAGCAGCAGCAGACGGACGCTTATGTCAGGGCACAACGAGAGAACTGTGAGGAGAGAGCGTGCCGTCCTTATTTATAGTGCTGTGACGTCACAGAAGCCCGCCGGTCTCTGATTGGCTTCATGTCTGCACATGTCATTGAGGGTGTTCCTTTCTTCCTCCCAGAGTTCTCTGTCCCATGTCACGCCATGTGCTTGCGGCCATTTGATCAATAAAAAACAGGCTTCGTTCCCGCGAATCACCCTAAACTTCGACTTCGTGCAGAACCGAAGTTTTCCTGAAATTCTAAACGAATTCCACTTCGTTAGAATCGATTCGCCCATCTCTAGCTATGAGAACTGCTCATAGCAGCATTGGCAGTAACAGAAGCTCAATTTGATGTCTTGGGGAATTGGCAGTCTTTCCCTTTACGTCGAGTTGCCAGTGAGAGCAGCTTTTCTGTCCGCAAAGGAGAAGTATATCTGTAGGATGTTAGAGAAGCTTTGCATACTGTATGTATGTCCTTACACCATTTGAGTAAGGCCAAGCCCTCAAAATCTGGATAGTGTGGAGCTCCATGCTCCAGTTACTGCAGTCACATGCTCTGCAGCACTGCCAGGATGGCACAAGGCTAATGAGCTATCCCTTTAGTTGTCAGTGACATGTCAGTGAGTGACATTCCAAACCTGGCCAATGCTGCCAGAACAGAGAGGGAATATGTAACTTCTGAAACCATATATAAACATGCAGAATAGATAACCTGCTGCATCTTTAAAATTCAGCAATATCAGTACAGAAATGTATTTGGTGAGAAAGTTTATTTAACCTATACCTAAATGTTTACAGCTAAACAGACACTATCCCACAAACACAAATAAAGGGCTTCTAAACTTTAGACTTCTAAACATTTGCTGTCATACATGGTTATGTTGCTATCTTTTTGTTTCCTCTGCTGTAGATCTTACACAGATGCAAAAAAGTCTCTAGATGGAAAGAAAGGAATTTACTCCAGACTGACATTTCTTACACCAGACTTTATGTAAACTACATTGGGGTAAGATGTGACTTAATAAGTTTGGTGTATCTTAGAGGTTGTTGGTGTGGCAGAAACTGAAATCCATGTCAACTATGTGCCATCATAGATTTTCACTTCAATTTACACCACATTTCTGCCATGAATTACATACCTCCCAAGGGTCCCTATTTTAACTCAGGTCCCTCTGTCCCTCTTAGCTCTTTAAGGCCATGTTCACACGGATTATTTTGACGTGGTTTTGGACAAGGTTTTCGGAGCGTTTCCTCGCCCAAAACTTCATCCAAAACGCCCCCAGTTCATTTAATTGATTCCTATGTAAAACCTTGTTGTAGATCACACACAATGAGATTTTACTCACTTCTTTGGAAGCGCCGAAAAAGAAGTGTCATGGCAATTCTTGAAGAGTGTTTTAGGCGCGGTTTTCGGTGCGGTTTTTGGCATGTTTGTGCCGCGGTTTCGGCGCGGTTTTTGTCCTGGCTATTAATTTGTATGGGTGAAAACCTCATCCAAAACCTCGCCGAGAAACGCCTCTAAAACCTCTTCTGAAGAAGCGTGTTTCAGGCGAGGTTTTGGGAGCGGAAACGCTCCGAAAACCTCGTCCAAAACCATGTCAAAATAAGCCATGTGAACATACCCTAAGTGTCCCTCTTTTTCATTTGGGAAATGGATTTGCATCAATAAACTGATTACCTTATTTTAACCCCTTAAGGACCTGGAGTTTTTTTTTGATGGCACGTTTGTTTTTCCCTCCTCACCTTCCCAGAGCCATAACTTTTTTATTTTTCCACCTACATAGACATATGAGGGCTTTTATTTTGTGGGACAAGATGTACTTTCTAATGGTGTTATGCACTGTACTATAGAATATACTTGGAAACCGCAAAAAAATTCCAAGTGGGACAAATTGTGAAAAAACTTTTTTTTTTTTTATTATGGCTTACAGCCAAGGAAAACCCAAAAGTCATTATTTCAGAAAATTTAAATAACTAACCCAAAACCCCTGCAAAGGCTTCCTAAGGGTGCTTTCACACAGCACAGTTTTGGTACAGTTTTAACTGTGCTCCAGTTAAGCTGCCTTTATTACCAGCAATCTTCTTTCAGCTGTCTAAATTGTTCAGAAAGCACATAATCACTTACTGTGTTTGAAGTATTGTGGATTACAAACACACTCATTGATAACTCACTTTCCAAAAAGTTTAGTGAAAAAAGCTTGCTGGTAATACAGGCAATTAATTGTAGCACAGTTTAAACTGCACCAAAACTGCGCTGTGTGAAAACACCCTAAGCGTTTTAAAAGGTCCCTTAGTCTGGTTCAGTAGGCGACACAATCATGGGGAAGACTGCTGACTTGACAGATGTCCAAAAGGCAATCATTGACACACTCCACAAGGAGGGTAAGCCACAAAAGGTCATTGCTATAGAAACTGGCTGTTCACAGAGTGCTGTATCAAAGCATATTAATGGAAAGTTGAGTGTAAGGAAAAAGTGAGGTAGAAAAAGGTGCACAAGCAACCAGGATAACCGCAGCCTTGATAGGATTGATAAGAAAAGGCCATTAAAAATTTTGAGACAGGTTCACAATGAGTGGACTGCTGCTGGAGTCAGTGCTTCAAGAGCCATCACACACAGACATATCCAGGACATGGGCTACAAGTGTCGCATTCCATGTGTCAAGCCACTTGTGACCAGTAGACAACACCAAAAACGTCTTACCTGGGCCATGGAGAAAAAAAACTGGACTGTTGCTCAGTGGTCTAAGATGTTGTTTTCAGATGAAAGTAAATTTTTCATTTCATTTGGAAATCAAGGTCCCACAGTCTGGAGGAAGAGACACACAATCCCAGCTGCTTGAGGTCTAGTGTGAAGTTTCCACAATCATTGCTGGTTTGAGAAGCCATGTCATCTACTGGTGTAGCTCCACTGTGTATTATAAAGACCAAAGTCAGCGCAGCTGTCTACCAGGAAACTTTAGAGCACTTCATGCTTCCCTCTGCTGACAAGCTTTTATGAGATGGAATTTTTATTTTCCAGCAGGACTTGGCACCTATCCACACTGCCAAAAGGTCCAATACCGGGTTTAATAACCACAGTATCAATGTGCTTGATTGCCAAGCAAACCCGCCAGATCTTAACCCCATAGAGAATATACGGGGTATTGTCAAAAGGAAGATGAGAGACACCAGACCCAACAATGCAGACGAGCTGAAGGCTACTATCAAAGCAACCTGGGCTTCCATAGCACCTCTCCAGTGCTACCAGCTGATCACCTCCATGTCACACCGCATCAATGCAGTCATTCATGCAAAAGGAGCCCCGACCAAGTATTGACTGCATTTACTGTACATACTTTTCATCTGGCCAACATTTCTGTGTTCCAAAATTTTTTTACAGTTGGTCTTTAATATTCCAATTTTCTGAGATAATAACTGTCATGATCGTGCCCGACAGACCCCCCAGCTTTGAACTCTGGTTACTGGCCACGGCCGTTGCAACGAAAACCATTTCTTACGTAATGCCTTGCATCTGTATTCCCTATTGTGAACTCTGTCTTTCTTCCTGCATGCCTAATGGCCAGGAATCCTCCAGCACTCCACAGGTTAATCTTGCTCCTTGCTGGTCTGGGTGATTGACAGTTCATTCTTCCTATTGGTCTTCTGTTTTGTTCCTCCTATCACCTCCATACTGTGTCCTCTGGTTCCCTATAAAAGGATTCCTTTACCAGTCAACCTTGCCTGCTATATTGGATTCTTACCTTACCTGTAGCTAGCCCTTTTTTCCTGCTGGATCTCTGTGTTTCCTGACTTTGCCTGGTTTCTCACTATTTTTCTGCCTCCTAATTTTGTACTACGTCTCCCGACAGTTACCGGCATGTCTTCAGTTTGTTCTTCTGTCTCCCGATTTGGTACTGCGTCTCCCGATCTGGTACTGTGTCTCCCGATCATTGCTGACTTTGCTTGCCTGACTCTCCCTTATTGTGTTCCTGTTTGTTTGTCTGTGTCTTGTGTTTCACTTCGTTTAGTGCAGCTCTCAGTCTTCTGGTTGGGGCCGACCTATTAAGGAGTCAGGCACCCCCAAAAGGTAGGGACAGGAGTTGGGACCAGCGTCAGGGCCTCACTCTGTTTGTGTCTGCTCGTGCGCCCCTGACCGGTTCCTTACAATGACTTCTGGGTTTTCCTTGGCTGTAAGCCATAATCATTAAGATAAATAAACACATGAAAAAGTTCACTCTGTTTGTAACACTCTAGATAATATACAAGTTTCACTTTTTGAATTGAAAAAAAAAAATATGATATTCTACTTTATTGAGACGCACCTATAAATAGACACTAGTGATCTTTACAGGTAGCTGCCAGGCCCCACTGAACTTGGGTGCTCACATATACCTGCATAGCACTTGAAGACAGACCTATGACCATAGCTAAGAGTTTTTCTTTTATATCTAGCCAGGAGCAGACTGGGGCCTACCAGTGAAGCTGAATCTTGGAGCTAACCAGTGGAATTCTTGGGGCCCATCCTACAACTCCTGCACATAACTCTGCCACTCTGCCTCCTGATTTCGGTCTCATTTTTTCCCTGCATTTTTGCCAGAAATGCAGTACAGGGGGTGGGACTCACCATGCCCAGGGGTCCAACTGGGGTTACCCTACTAACCTATGGGCCAGTCAAAACCTGTAACTAGCTCATGCTTTGAACTACTATACCTCCCTAATATAAATGTAGTGGGTCATCTGGATAAAACTTGACAGTACAATGTTGCAACAGTTTTTGTTCGTGCATTGAAACTGAGCCAGGATGATAGCATCCTTAAACCAAAGTTTGCAAGAACTAAAAGTATTGGTCCTAAGAAATGGAGCAAGTAATCCTTTACACATTGTGATGGTGAGGTGTTAACGGATGATTGAAGGGAAGATGCATTGGTAATAATGCATTGTATATTCCTATCCATAATGGCTTTGACAAGGAAACCTGCAGGGCATCGCATAACTATAGAGAGTAATCAGTCATACACAGCAGCTTCAAGGAATAGATCTAGCAGAGCACTGCATAAGTTTCAACTTGAGATTCTGAAGCATTTGTGAGGCAGAGCATTGCGTAATTTGGTACTGCAGACATTGCAGATGATTGCATAAAGTCGTTTGGGTTAAAAAGGATACTGCAGGGCATTACATAAGACTGCATGCAGAGGTCTGGTTAATGAGACTGTTAATAATGAGGAACTCCTGCAGAGTATAGCTCAGCCATTTTATTGTCTTATAAGATATCCTTTAAACGACATTTGACATTAAGATACGGGGATCATCAGCTAGACCTCACATGGAATGCAAATGTTTAATACAAGAGGGAAATCACAACCTGAAACAAGACACTATGATATGTCGACGTGGTTCTTTATAAGAGTGTTTTGTCTCAGCCTGCTCTTAATGTCCAGTGTATTACCCTCACCCTTGAAATCTCGGTAGATTATAAATAATATTATCATAGTCAGTGCCATACATCCAAGGGCCTAAATACTAACTGAATGTTGTGTGCTGCAGCACCTCGAAGTGAAGGTAAGGTGGGATCTTGGGTTTGCATTCTTTCTAGGGTCTGGTCAGAGGCCTGAATTAACTTGGGGTTTTGGACTGTGGTCTGAAAAATGTAAGGGTGTGATATGGGGTCTGTATTTATTTTGGGGGTCTGTACTGAGTTCTGAATGATTTTTGTTTTCTGATCTGGTGTCTCATATTACTTAAAGGTGTCTCACTTCAGACACTGATGGTATAGCGCTAGGATATGCCATCCATGTGCGCTATACTCGGAACTTCAGAAGGGAGAGGTTTCAGGGCTCACTCTAGCTAGGTGCTGACATTGATGGTGTATGCTAGCGCTATGCCATAAAATGTCTAAACTGAAACAACCCCTTTAAAGGATTACATTTGGGGGTCTGAATTTGGTTAAGAAACTATATTAAATTTGAGGAAAGGTCAGGAGCCTGAATATATCTACGGGTTTATACTGTAGTTCATATTTGGATTGGGGTATGGATTTATTTTGGGGCCTTGTCTGAGGCAAGGTCTAAATCAATTTAAGGATCTGATCTGGTATCTGAATTAATTTTGAGGTTTAGGTTTTTGTCCAAAAATAATTAGAAGGTTTGGTCTAAAGTATAAATTTACTTTAGGATCTCATCTGAGATCTGAATTGATTGTGGGTTCTGATCCGATGTCTGAATTAGTTTTCAATTTTGAGGTCTGAATTTATTTTTGGTATTGATATACAGTCTACATTACTTTTGGAGTATGATCTGGTGACTGAATTAACTTCTGTTTTTTGGTTATGGTATAAATTCATTTAAGTGTTTGGTCTAGTGTCTGTATTTATTTTGAAGTCTTGTCTTAGGTCTGAACTATTTTAGGACTGTGATTTGTGTCTGAATTAGCTTTGGGGTTAAAGATGTGATCTGAAGTGTTAGAGTTTGGTCTGGGTGTTGTATTTAGTTTAGGTGTTAGTCTGAGATCTGAATGTATTTTGGGGTGTTTCTGGATTTACCTTCCATATGTGTTTTGCTTCAGCTTTAGGTCAGGCAAATTCAGTCCAACCCAAATGTTTCCAGCAATTTTGTGAAGATTGTGCAACCAATCACTAGTCTTTTCTTCTTCACTGTCTGAAAAAAGGTTGTCTGAATCTCAAAAGTAATGGTAACTATCATAGCCTAAAACAGCAATCAACAAATAATTTGTTTCAACACAAACAAGTTATTTCCTAGGGAGTCTGGCTCTCAACATTACAGAAAAAGACCTGATTTTTATTTAAAAAAATATTGTGACATACGGTGGCCATTTAGATGAATGGCTGTCCATGTAGTATATGTATTTACAGCTTGAGTGTGCCAAAAAGGGTCTTTTACAGAGCAATTCCTTGTTATAGATAAATGAGGGGAATCTTGACCATTCTCTACAACTTCCATTTGCATTGCCTTTCTAATAGAGAAGGAACCTGACCATGGAATGATCTTTTACAATTTCCATTTGCCATGCCTTGCTGATAGAAGGGGATCCTGACCATGGGACAGCCTTTTACAACTTCCATTTGCCCTGCATTTCTAATAGTGGGGTATCTTGAATATGGAATCATCCTTTTTGAATTTGTCTTGTTTTGTTTATAGAGTGGTATTCAGACCATGGGATCACCCTTTATGACTTCTATTTGTCCTATCTTCTTAATAGAGTGGGGTTTGGACCATGGGATCACCCTATATGACTTCCATTTCACCTATCTTGCTAATAGAGTGGAGGTTGGCCATTGGATCACCTTTTATGACTTCCATTTGTCCTATCTTGTTAATAGAGTGGGGTTCGGACCATGAGATCAATCCATACATCACCTCCCTCGTCTCTGTCTACCACCCGACCCACTCTCTCCGTTCTGCTGCTGATATCAGATTACATTCTTCTATCATCCGAACCTCCCATGCCCGTCTCCAAGATTTCACACATGCGGCACCAGTTCCCTGGAACATGCTACCGCGGGCGATCAGGCACATTCACAACCCTCATAGTTTTAAGAGGGCCCTGAGAACACATCTTCTCACTCTGGCCTACCAAGATCCCTAACTGCTATCACACACATCTGTCACTCCCTTCACTAGGGCACTCACAGGCAGGGGCGGGACAAAGCATTTTGGTGCCCTAGGCAAGTAGGCCAATGGTGCCCCACCCCCACCAACACACACAGCCAACGTCCTCCCCAGCTAGGAGGAAAAGGAAAATTATCACAATTCCGACACACAAGTGTGGAGTTAGTAGGGTCGCTTAGATTGTATTTATATAAAATATGTTGTGAATACTACAGCCTCCCCTCTCACACTACAGCCTCCCCCCTCACACTACAGCCTCCCCCCTCACACTACAGCCTCCCCCCTCACACTACAGCCTCCCCTCACACTACAGCCTCCCCTGACACTACAGCCTCCCCTCTCATACTACAGCCCCCCTCACACACTATAGTCTTCCCTCACACTACAGCCCCCCTCACACTACAGCCCCCCTCACACTACAGCCTCCCCTCACACTACAGCCTCCCCTCACACTACAGCCCCCCTCACACTACAGCCTCCCTCTCACACTACAGCCTCCCTCTCACACTACAGCCTCCCCTCACACTACAGCCTCCCCTCTCACACTATAGCCTCCCCTCACACTACACCCCCCTTCACACTATAGCCCCCCCACACTACAGCCTCCCCCCTCACACTACAGCCTCCCCCCTCACACTACAGCCTCCATCCCACTACAGCCTCCCCCTCACACTACAGCCTCCCCCTCACACTACAGACTCCCCTCACACTACAGCCTCCCCTCTCACACTATAGCCTCCACTCACACTACAGCCTCACACTACAGCCTCCCCTCACACTACAGCCTCCCCTCACACTACAGCCTCCCCTCACACTACAGCCTCCCCTCACACTACAGCCTCCCCTCACACTTCAGCCTCCCCCTCACACTATAGACCCCTCACAGTACATCCACCCCTCACACTACAGCCTCCCCTCACTACAGCCTCCCCTCACACTACAGCCTCCCCTCACACTACAGCCTCCCCTCACACTACAGCCTCCCCCCTCACACTGCAGCCCCCCTTCACTGTAGCTCCCTTTAGCTCTAATTCTCCCCCACTTCACACACAGTAACCACTCACCTCTTCTGTGGGGCTCACTGAGCACTTGCTGTACCAGTGCTCTGCTGGGGACAGGGTGCCAAAGCCCCGCCGACTCTTCCCAGCATACACTGGACGATCATGTGACCGGAAACTGTCACAGGGGACAGGCATGTTAGGAGAAATGGATTGTCATCTCTCCTAACATTTGTCTCCTTAGTCCCTGCCACCAATGAATGGCCGCCCCTGTCAACTCCCTGCCCCCGGCGCCGGGCGGACGGAGGGGGGGGCAAGTAAATCACTCTGCTTTCTGCTCCCTGTTGTATAGAGATACAGCAGGGAGCTGCCATGTATGGAGCTGTCTCCGCTCCTGAGCCGGTTCCATGCCTGCGCCCCCTAGTGACAGGCAGAGGGAGCCGCCCTAGGCGATGGCCTCTCTTTCCCTACCCATCGTCTCGGCTCTGCTCACAGGCACTTATCTGTATATAGATGTACTGTCAGGGTGGCAGGTTCATTCATTTTTCATGTAACCCCCCCCCCCCCTATTTATGAAACATGGCTGGACCATTGTAAACTTGGCACTTCTCACAGTTTGTTTCACCCATTAACCCTAATAGATTGTAAGCTCTCACGAGCAGGGCCCTCACACCTTGTGTCTCATCTGTAAGCACTTTTAATGTGTAATGTCAGTATGTATACCCTCAAATTTGCTGCTTAAAATGTTGGTGCTATATAAATAAAGATTATTATTATTATCACCCTTTATGACTTCCATATGTCCTATCTTGTTAAAAGAGTGGGGATCGGACTATGGGATCACCCTTTATGACTTCCATTTGTCTTATTTTGTTAATAGAGGGGTGTTTGGACCATGGGATCACCCTTTATGACTTCCATTTGTCTTATTTTGTTAATAGAGGGGGGTTTGGACCATGGGATCACCCTTTATGACTTCCATTTGTCCTATCTTGTTAAAAGAGTGGGGTTCGGACCATGGGATCACCCTTTATGACTTCCATTTGTCCTATCTTGTTAAAAGAGTGGGGTTCGGACAATGGGATCACCCTTTATGACTTCTATTTGTCCTGCCTTCATGAAACTACCCCTTTTGAAATAAAGTACTCCAAAGATGAGCCATAATATCGCTAAAGTATAACCAGGTAATGATATACAATGCTGGTTGATGTCATTTATTAAATAAATTTTTGAGAATATTGTCTGCAGGGAACTCAAAGAACAGTATTGAAACTGCAATATCTGTATGCCAGAGAGGAAAGAAAATGTTGACATTAAACATGATTGTGTTTGCTGATAGATGCCACTTAAAGTGTTTACTTGCTTACAATTGTCTATTAGGACAGG
The DNA here is from genome assembly GCA_025379985.1 of Phyllomedusa bahiana. NCBI lineage: Eukaryota > Metazoa > Chordata > Amphibia > Anura > Hylidae > Phyllomedusa > Phyllomedusa bahiana. The sequence continues at coordinate 41,340 of JAODAL010008974.1, forward strand.
AATATCGGTTGCCAATGATGTCTTTAACATCACAACATATGAAACTCTTTCCCTGCTGGACTCCAACCTTATACCTTGTGAATGACAAAAGAACTGCTGTCAATAAATGCTGTGTTGTGCAAACACGACCAAGTCAAATAGCAGTCTTGTTAGAGTTGGAGATTGATATTTCGGAACTTTCGGAGATTTAATCTGTCTTTTCCATTTGCTGTCTCAGCACTATTTTTCCTCTGCATACTGACTGTTATCCATCTGCCTGAAGATAGATGGACTGGAAACAACCCCAACAGCCAGGGCCAAGTTTAATATCTTCATTACTAAAAAGTATAGCAAACTGGTTCTCTCTCATAATGGGGTTCTATATAGTTGTATCATATTATGTTACTGCCTTTTAAAAGAACATTGCAAACTTTTAAAGAGAACTTGTCACATTGAACATGGTAACTGATCTGCTGAAAGCATGTTAGCAAACATTGCTGAGGAGATTGATATATGTATTAGTGGAAAAAGATTCTGTAGAATTTATTTTATTCATTTAAATCCCTGCTTATTCTGACTGAAGTGTTCCAGTAGGTGGTGTAATCATTGATTGACAAATATCTCTGTATGCACACTCATACCAGGAAGCCTACCAATCACTGATAACTCCTCCTACTGGACTCCTTAACTCAAAAGAAGTAGGGATTTGAATGAATACAATAGAAGTTCTTCCCTTCAAAACTATATATCAATCTACTCAGTTCTTCTTATTCTTTAACGTTCTTCAGGTAGCTTGTTTAACCCCTTACTGACCTATGACGTATGAGTACGTCATAGCGCCGGTAAGCGGCTTTGAAATGTGATTGCATCGCGATCCCATTTCATAGCCGCCGGGTGTTAGCGGCTAATCGCCTGCGCTGTTTAACCCTTCAGACGCCGCGGCAAAGATGTCCGCGGCGTCTGAATGACTGAAAAACGCGCACCATTTTTCAGCCTGATTGGGACATCAGCGATAAGATCGCTGAGTCCCGATGGGTTAACATGGCAGCGAAGAGCCTTGTGAAGGCTCTGATCACTGCCATGTTCCTGTTTGCCCCACTTCCGGCCGCAGACGGGAAGTGCAGAAACCGCCATCTTTGTACACCCTAATGCATTGCCTATGGTCAAGCACCATAGGGGGACTAAATGTTAAAGTAAAAAAAAAATAATAAAGTTTTAAAGTACAAAAAAAAGTATTAAAAGTTCAAATCACCCCCCTTTCCCCATTTGACAAATAAAAAATAAAATAATAAAAATGTTACACATATTTGGTATTACCGCGTCCGAAAGAGTCCGATCTATAAAAATATAATATAATTTATCCCGTACACAGAACAACGTAGAAGAAAAAAAAATACATATGCCAAAATTGTGTTTTTTTTGGTAATTTCACGTCCCATAAAAATTGGAATAAAAGTGATCAAAAAAGTCGCATCCATTTCAAAGTGCTAGCATTAAAAAGTACACTTCCGCCCGCAAAAAATGCCCCCTCACTGACATCCGTAGATGTTTGTACAAAAAAGTTATTGGTCGCACAAAACGACGCCACGGCGCAAATTTAAAAAATAGAAAATGTTTGGAATTTTTTTACAGTACCAAAACATAACGGAAACCCTACATGTTTGGTATTACCGGATGCGTATCAACCTGTAGAATGCAGCGAACACATCATTTTTATGAATAAGATCTGTAAAAACAAACCTCCTGCAAACATGGCACAAGTTTTTTTTTCACATTTTGCCCCACTTAGAATTTTTTTGCTGTTCCCTAGTATATTCTATAGAAATATGAATAACACCACTAGAAAGTACAACTTGTCTCACAAAATAAAAGCCCTCATATGTCTATGTAGGTGGAAAAATAAAAAAAGGTTATGGCTTTCAGAAGACAAAGAGGGAAAAAAAATAGAGCCATATTATTATGACCGTCCGTCAAGAAGGAGTTAATGTGACAGGTTTCCTTAAAGCAGAGCGGCTGCATGATTTGAAGCCAGTTCTAAGTTGGCAATAATGTCCTGCCTTGTATGGACTTGAGTATGGGGTTCACATGATTAAGACCATGTTTGTGATGCATATTTGGTGGATATTTAGGAAAGTCTCCTGAACCTAGGCCTAATGTGTGTATAACATAAGTATATCTACCAGGGTAGCAGGCATAGCAGCTTTCATGGGCCCCATCAGCACAAAGAGGTAAGTGATGAATTCAGTTGATGGATGTAAATTGGAATAGGTCATAATTTCAAAGTTTGCATGCTTTAGAGCGTGCCTGCTTTATACATTATGGGGGACATGTATGAACAGGGCTGCAGCAGAAGTCTGGCGTCATTTCAGCCCGAGATCTAGCTCAGCCCCTATCCCTATATTTGTAAAACGGCCACACTCTGATATTAGACACATTACAGAGCGCCCATGGCGTGCTGGAGGCGGGATGCACTAGAACCGTTCGACGCTATACATTTATAGCTTCAGTACGGCAAATCCAGGTGCATTACTGCTGGACCAGGTAAACTACTTTGAAAGTGGTTTACCTGTGCCAGAATTGCTGTTTCTGTGCTGTAGAGTTCATAAATCTATACTATTCTATACTATTATATGCATCTAAAAATTGCCATATAAGCACCAAAAATCATACATGTTGCCCTATCTTGTGTACAGTTTCATCTTTCAATCTCTCCTGTGAATAGACATCACTTTGTGCATTGTTCTTACATGATATCATCATTTAGGGCAACATGTATGAACGGGGCAGACCGATATGAGGCGCAGCCCCGTTCATACATTTTTAAATGTAGAACTTTAGAACCATAGTGAAGCTACATATTTATAGTTTCCCGCTAGGGGCATTTTCTGGGGTTTTTTTAAAAATTTGAAATCCCTTTCCTTATCCCGAACTGTCGCCCGGAGAGCTGGGAATCCCACCGTTTTTATGACCCACTGAAAGCGGGGTTCTAAATCGGCCATTCTACCCCAAATTTTAAGCGCATAAAATTTGGCGTTTTAAAAAAAAGGCAAATTTCATAAAGCACCTAAAAAGGTTTTTTCTTTTGTTATGATGAAAAAAGCATCCATAAATATTTTTTGGTTTGTGTTTTTCATTTTTTCTTTTAACTTTGAATCTTTTTCATTATTTTTTTCGCATTAAACAGCACTTTTTATCTTTTTCTAGTTGCCTGAGACCCAACATACAAAAGGGGGTTATTGAGGGGTTCCATTGTGAGTGAGGTTAACATAATTTATGGTATATTTATTCTTATTTTTTCCTTTTCTTTTTGGTTTTCGAGTACATATTGTCAAAATTTAGGCATAAACGTTTTTTTTTTGGGTCTGAAATTTTAAAATCTTGAAAAACCCCATCATTGGGAAAAGGGTTTTGGGAATAAAAATTCCCCTTTTAGTTATCATGGGTGCATATTCTTTTTTTTCCTTCTTTGGTTCCTTTTTTGGATTAAGGTATATTTGAAGTGGTTGTATTTTTCTGTTATATCCATTTTGGTCACCTATGATCTTTGCCTGATAACGTTTGACCCTTATGCTGACATATGTTATGTTTTTATATCTTGATTACTTAAAAGTTATAGTTTAGAGACTTGCGGTACTGTAAGAGTGCTTTCATACGGTGCGGTTTTGGTGCATTTTTGATGCGTTTTTTTGGATGCGTTTTTTGTGCAGAAAGGCAAAACCCAATTTAAATTTGTTATACATTGTTGCCCCAAAAAAGGCATCCAAAAAAACCGCACCCAAAAAACCAAAAAAAACCGCCCCGTGTGAAAGCCCCCCTAAAAAAAAATTTCTGGTTTAAACCCCCTTTTGCATAATTATCTTGAAATGGGGCCATCTCGGGTGTACAATGCACTTGATGGTGATTTAAATAATCCAAATGTTTCAATATCCTGAAATTCCCTCCCTAAAAAAAGTTTTTGGGGTTGGGGACCCTTTTTTTAATGTCTACCTGGCATCATATAAAAGGTTTTTGAAACCCTTTGGGAAGGCAGGGCCCTTCCCCGTCCTCTGTATCAGTTTTTATAGTTATTGGTTGCCATTTACTTTTTTTGGGGACCTATGTTTTTTAGGGTAACCCCCCCCCCCCAAAAAATTAATGGCACTTTAAAGACAAAAAAAAACCAAAGTGGGGACTATGACTTTGGAACACCAGTTGATGCATAAAAACCTTTACAAACTAGGGTAAATTCAGAAGCATTTATTTAATATACGTACACCCCAGGGAAAAAAGAAGGTTTAAAGCACCCTTTATACCAATGAAAAAAAATTTACAAAAAAAATTTAATCCGCTTTATAGGGTTAAACAGGTTTTAAAATTACCAGTATTTTTAAATTAAAAGGGGTTTTCCTCGCTACAAAGATCATATTTAAAAAAGGAAAGGGGACCAAAAATCAAAGGGAAATGTTTGCCCTTTGGGTTTTACAGAGAGGAGAGGGAGAGGGGAAAAAGGGGAGGGGAAAGGGGAGAGAGGGGGTTTTGTCATTGGAAGGGGTTGCGACGTATTCCCTGCATTTGTCACTAAACAGAAAAACCGTGGTAGGGGGCAAACGTTTTTCACTTTTAAACTTTCCTTAACTTTGCCCAAGTTTCCGGGGCTTTTTTAGTTTAAACAACCCCCCAAACATCAGCGTTTTACAGTGGGAAATTGGCCCCTCCTTTCTTTATAGGCCTTATTGACACCCCCCTCCAAATGTAATGTTTATGGTGTGGCCCCCAAAGTTTGATTTTGGTCTTTATCACTCCCCAAAACACCTTTTTTCCCGAAGTTTTCGGCTTGTCTCTGGCTGTTTGGGGTTTGTAGGCGAGATCTTTGTGGGAAATTCCCCACAGTAATGGCTTTATTGTGGCGATCGACCATGAAACCCATTTTTCTTCAAGGGGGCCCCCTTATTTTCATCTTGAAACAGGGCCCCCGTTTGTGTTAAAAGATTGTTTTTCAGGGTGATGTTATTTGAGGGTTTTTCTTTGCACCCCAAAAAATTTTTCTGGCAGTTTGTGAAATTTTTTTTTGGTCTACTTGGCCTAGTTTGGTTTTTAAAAGAGCCCCTGATTTTTTCCCTTTTTAATCCCCTGTTTGAACACTGCTGACTGAACCCTTAAACAATCCTTGGAAATTTTTTTTGTAATTCCCCCTTTCCCGGTTTTTTACAGTTTAAAACTTCCTTTTCCCCTAATCCGTTGACAAATTTCTTTTGCTTTCCCCTTGACTCATAAACCAAAAACATCAGTGGCTTGGGGTTTTAAAGATGCAAGAAATCCCGTTTTGGATTCCCCAAAATTTATTTACTTTTATACACAACAGTTAAAAACAAAAAAAGGGTTTTCTGGGGATTTTAACTTCTATGAAAAGGGTTTTCAGGCCAAAAAACACGAGAGTATGTGAGCTTTTGATCAGGGTCATTTGGATGTTTTTTTGGGTTTTACCCCTTATTTTTTTAAAAAAGAAAAACACAATAGTTTCAATAAATGGCTTCACCCAAACCCCTACCCCTGATTGGAAAAAAAATTTTTTGATTTTTATTCATTTCTCTGAAAAAAAGGCCCAAAAAAGTTTAAAAAATTTGCCGGGGGCTGGAAACTTTTGAACACAACGTATTACTGTCCATCCCTCAGCGAAAAATGCACAATAAAAAAACCGCTCTGAAAAATTTGCTTTTTCAAAAAATCATCTATGTATGACCAAAATAAAAAACCTTATGGGGCAAAGAAACTTGAAACCACGGAAATTTGTACAAAAATGTGTGCGTTTTATTTTGTCATCCCAGGGGGGACACTGACGGGGTCAGTGGGACCCCCTTTGGGGAAAGACTTAAAAAAAACGCAGCACATTGCTTTTTTTACTAATTCCCCCCTGGGTTCAAGTTTTTTTGCTCTTTATGGATTGGGGCCCCCGCCGAGAAATCCCAAAAACCCCGGGGGTTTTAAAGGGGTGCAAGTGCCCCATAAAAATACTTTACATTTAGGTGCATTGGAAGGCAAATTCAGAAAATGGTGTAGTTCAACTTCCTTCTAGGGTTTTTTTTATATAATAAACCCTTTTGGGGATGTTAACCCTGGTTTTACTAAATACTATGCCCCCGCCCAAATTCCCCCGGGGGCTTTTGGGAAAACGCGGAATCGCCGCGAAAAAATTTTTCATGTCATTCTCCCCCGGCCCACAAAACAAAAATATTTTTAAGCGTGGGGAACAAAAACATAATCCATACTAGGAATTACCGTAATTGCGGCGGGGCAAATTTTGCCCCATAGGATGAAAAAATCAAAGGGGAAAAAACCACCGAAATTTCCGCCCACATAAGCCACCTGAAACTTTTTTATAAAAAACATCACCAAATAATAACCTATGCATGGAAAAAAAATTTTACCATTGAATTATTTTTAATGCAAAAAATAAAAAACCTTACAGCTCTCATTGGTTCTAAAGGGGAAAAAGGAAAATTTTTATACTAACATTTTTAAAACATGTTCCCCCAATTTTCTGTATTTGTAGGTCTTAAAAATTTTGGTTTATAAACAGATAGTTTTTTATTTTTCAGTACTGTAAAAAAAAAAAAAAGCATTTTCTTTTTTATTTTTCGGGTGAATTTTTGTCTTTTTTTTTGGGAAAATTTTGGGACAAGGGTTTTTTTTCACTTTTATAAATTTCGAAATTTTTTGGGGCAGTGAAAGACAAAAAAAAAAAAACAATTTTGAAATTTATAATTTTTTTTCTTCTACATTCTTCAGTTTACAGTATTCCTTAAAGTTATATTGTAATTTAAATTTGGCTTTTAGGGAAAAAATTTGGGTACCGTTTTTATGTAACTTTTTTTAATTTGTTTTAATTTTTTAAAAGGCAAAAAAAGGGGGTTTTTAACCTTTATTATTTCTATTTTTTTTTTTTTAAAAACTTTATTTTTTTTTTGACTTGAACTTGTTCCCCTTGGCTATTTTATTACCCTTTAAGGGTAAAATAATAAGGGCAGGACCCTGCCCAAATCCACCCCTCATGTGACTACCAGTTGTAAACAGGCTCTGCAGACATATATCACCATCATACAGTGACCATATAGTGGCAGATACCAGGGGCGTAACCAGAAAAGAGTCGGCTCTCCTTCTGCCCTCCTGACCACAAACATATACTGGGGCCTCTTAATAATTCATGCAGTTACTAGATAATACAAGGAGCAAATACTACACTTTACATACAGGCCCGACTGAGAATCTGTCCGAACCGGCAAAATCCAGAGGGCCGGCCCGGCCCGGATAACAATGGGCCGCCTGCTCTGTGGCCAAAATACTTTTTTGGGAGTGATCAGGGGCGCTGCCCTATCTTGTACGTGACAGCGCCGCTGTGGAGGCCGCGGCTGCTGTGATCGCTGCTCCTGGCAGCAGCGGGACAGCACAGTTTTTAAGTAGCGGCCCCTGCCTGCGCTTATCCCCCTCGGGCCATCAGCAGCAGCTCCACCGCAGGAGCTGTCTTTACAGGAGGAAGCAGAGCCTCTGTCAAGCGTCCCGAGGAGGAGGGGGAGAGGAGCGCGGGGGAGAACACCAAGCACGGCTCCGACTCCCGGCAGCGGTCATCACTCACCTCCTGCCCAGACAGCGATCTAAATTTTACACAGTAAGTGTAAACAGCAACTCACAGAACACTGACAAGCCCAAAACTATGTATCACAGACACATTACAGGCCACTATTATGTGTCTGTAATGTGTTTACCTTATGGTACATGAGACATGCTGGGTTTTTGTTAGTTCCAAAAAGCTCTGTGGGACTACAAGTACCAGCATACGCACTAATGGCCTTTAAAACTTGAAGCAATATCTAGTGTAGTTATTTTTGGTACCTGTAGCTCCATAGCAGATTCTGGGGAACTACAAGTCCCAGCATGTCTGCCACACCAGCCAGTCTCATGTACCATAAGGTATATACAATTACAAGCACACACATATGCATTTATCTATCTATCTATCTATCTATCTATCTCCTATCTATCTATTTATCTCCTATCTATCTCCTATCTATCTATCTCCTATCTATCCATCTCCTATCTATCTCCTATCTATCTCATATCTATCTATCTATCTATCTATCTCATATCTATCTATCTATCTCGTATCTATCCCATATCTATCTCGTATCTATCTATCTCGTATCTATCTATCTATCTATCTATCTATCTATCTATCTATCTATCTATCTATCTATCTATCTATCTATCGCTGAGTACCCTGGGGAGACTACAAGTGAAAAAAAAAAGATTTTAAAATAAAAAAAAAGAGGTTCAAAATAACTCCCTTTTGCCATTTTACAACTAAGGCTATGTCTACACTGCATCAACAAAAAATGGCCCCAAAGCGGCCGTTCTTTCCTGATGCAGGACCGCGGTTTTTGTCACGCTTTGTGTAAAAGCCGCGGCCGCTTCTCGTTTTCCCGACGTCCCCCATACAATAGCTTTGTAGGGGAAGACTCAAGAAGACCCAGAAGCACCCGCGTATTATACAACATGTTGTATAATACGCCGCTGCCGAAAGAGGGCAGAAGAAAAGACAGCTGTGTAGACAGCAACTCGTCTTTTTATTGCCGGCTATGGGGGCCGCACTAACGATCGTATCTCCGGCTCTTTTAAAAAAGAAAAACGCCTGGGAAAACGATCGTAATCCTGTTGCATTTTGGGCATAGCCTAAAAGAATAAGAAGGTAAAAAGTTCACACTGCATCCGTAAAAGTCCAGTCATTAAAAAATAACATTTGGGCACAGTATGGCGGTAGTAGGGGTCTTATGTAAGGTTTTTATATTCAGTAACAATACAGTGGTTTTATTCAATCGCCTTATGCTGGTGATATGTGGCGGTATTATTTGGTCTTTGTATCTTTTTTTATTTGGCAATATCTTCTTTATTTTTTTGGTCCGTGACATTTCGGACAGTAATGTGCAGTATTTTTTGTCATAAAAGGTATAGTGGGGTTTATCACTTTTAAAAGTGGTGAAAAATGGGTGATAAGTGTGGCGGGATTGGGCTTGGTATAGTGATTTTGTCAGTATCATATGCTGGTATTAGTCAATATATGATAGTGAGATGTAGGGGTATTCTGGTATAAAATCATAACTAGTGGGACGTTTTTTTTGGGCTTTTTTTTATACCTGCAAATTCAGAAACGGACACCCCATATCTGTCTGGAGGCATATTTTTTTGTTAGTTGCACAAAGGGGTCATTATAACCATTTGCGTGCTATGGATGGGAGTTTGTACACCGGGGGCACAGGTAAAGAGCTGCTAGAAAAATGAGGAGTCTAAGATGTTTGTGTGGTGAATTCTTCAGGGGCAAGTCATGGCTGGGAAGTCATCATGATGGTCTGTGCCATATGGAAAGAAAACGAAAGAAAGTGACTCATCAAGAAACGTCATCTGTAAGTCACTGAATGTCAGGGGTTAATTTTGCGGTTCTGTGTTTGATCAGCTGTGTTTACTGTCCCTGTGATGGTGACCTGTGATTACCGATGATCTGGCCACTATGTGGTCTCTACATGGCAGTATTGGAGGTCTTTTTGGCACCTGTATAGTGGTAGCGTACACTTGTCCCTGATCGTAAAGAGAGTGCACACCTGTCCCTGACCCTGTGATTAGGGGTTTCTTTGCACCACCTTTACTTTCTTGCCCTGTTTATAATGTTGTTTATTTTAGAAATGGGAAAGTGCATGACCAAGGAAAACTCGGAGGCGGATATTGGGGTGTGGGCTGGTGGGTGTTTTGTGCCAGGGCTGCTTTTTAGTCCCAGTCCGGCCCTGCATACATATCACCATCATACTGCTACCAAACAAATCCCACTATATCAACACCTACAATACCAATACCTCTACTACATAAGAACCTGATCTACTACATAAGAACACGACCACAAATTACCACCACATAGTGATGAATAACACCCCTACACTATTACTGAATAAAGATCAGTATACAAAGACTAATTTTACTACCATATACTGACCATATAGTGACCATAGTGGTATATATCGGTGTACACAGGTGTCCTACAGACTGTATATTACCTCCATACAGTGACCATATAGTGATAGTTATCAATGTACACAGGCTCTGCAGACTGTATATTACTACCATGTAGTGCCCATATAGTGGAAGACACCAGTGTACACAGGGTCACGACATATAATGATTTCATGATTTCAGTCCTTGTGATCACGGGAATTCTCTGACGAGTCTTTACTTTTCCCCTTTTTTCTCTCCGGTCCAGACCACCAGAGAAATTTTCCCGGGCCCCCATTCAAAAATCTTTAAAACCTCATTTCAAACCCCATCCCTGCCCCCCCCCTCTTACAAACTTTCCCCCCCGGGGGAAGGGTAAGCCATAACTTAAGGGCCCTCCAGAAGGAGGGGAGGAAAAAGTTAACCCCCCTGAGATTGTGTTAACTATGGGGCCTTTTAACCCTCAGACTCATATACCCGTAGGGAGACCCTAATAGATAGGTTGGTAGGCCCTGGGAGGGGGCCCAGGTCGAGCAGCTTTTTCCCCCTTTGGTTTTTTGCGTTAAAAGGGCCCGGTAGGGGGGCACAGTAAGGTAGATTTGAAATTGCCCCAAGGGTGTCCAGGTTGGTTTTAAATCCCCCAATTTCTTCCCGTACTTGGTATTTCTTTGACTTTTCCCCTATGTTACATACAGAACGTGTGTTTTTTGTGTAATTTAAAAAAGTTACAATGGTCTCTAATTAACTCAGTGTTCCAAAAACTATCAGAAAACCTCCAAAACATACACACTATGGGGTGCCCAAAATTTTTTAAAGGGGATATAATCCCAAAATGTTTGAAATTTTTGACTTTGCAGAAAGTAATAAAAATGCCTTAAAAATTCTCTCTCATTATTCTGGCATTGGCAAATATAAATAATTTTGGTAATCCTAATTGACCTGAAATGGGTAAGGTTTATTCTGATTTCATGTCAGAGAGAAAAACATGCATATGTGTATTTTTATATAGTTTATATAAACTTCTGGTTTCAACTATAGGTAGGCAGGCAGGGTTTTAAGTAGGTTATAGGGCCCACGTAGGTAGGCAGGAAGGATCTAGTTCGGATATAGTGGCCCATATAGGAAGGCAGGTAGGGTTTAAGTGAGTTAATGTGACCCATATAGGTAGACAAGCAGCGTTTAGGTGGGTTATAGGGGCTTATATAGGTAGGCAGGCAGGGTTTAGGGGAGTCATAGAAGCCCATACCGGTAGGTAGGCAGTGTTTAGGAGGTTATAGGGGCCATATAGGTAGGCAGGGTTTAAGGGGTTTATAGGGACTCATAGAGGTAAGCAGGCAAAATTTTGGGGGAATTTTTAATAGGGGCCCAAATAGGGAAGACGGGGTTTTAGAAGTTATGGGGGCCCCCAAAAGTTGGGGCAGGTATTTTTTAGGGGGTTTTATAGGGCCAAAAGGTAGGAAAGGGTTTAAGGGGTTTAAAGGGACCATAAGGGTAGGCGGGCGGGTTTTAGGGGTTTTTTGGGGCCCACAAAAATAGGTCGACAGAGTTTAGGGGAGTTATAGGGGCCCATATAGTTAGGCAGGCAGTGTTTAGGTTCCATAAGTGTCAAAAAAGAAAGAAATAACTTGCTTACCTCTATCCCCCCCATTTCAAAAATTGACTGAGAAACCCCGCCAGCCCAGCCTCTCCCCAGCGGGGGGCAGGGGGCCCGATTTAAACGTCACCCAAGCGCTGCCCGACCATCGCCTGCGGCCTTAGGCTTACTAGGCAGGCTAGCAGAGCAGAGTAGTCTGACTCTTGCCTCTTAAAGCTCAGGACTATTTTTGAGCGTTTTTAACTTTGGCTTTTCGAACTGGGGCAAGTCGATAGCCCCGGCCCCCAAATCGAAAATTTTTTTTCGATAGTGGGCAGTCGATTTTTAGTCAAATGACCTTTAAAGCCCAAAGGGAGAACAAAAAAATTTTCATTCTTAAAAAACCCAAACAGGGTTTGGAAACGGAAATTTAAACACCCAAAACCATCAAATGGATACGGCTACATGTTGGGCAAACACCACTTAGGTTTAAAAAGTCACAAAAAAAATCACGAACCATTCACTATCCCGCCCTTTCCCCACAGCATGCCCCTTTAAAACCCCTTGCCCCACCCCCCAAATTAAAAAGTCCCAAAGGCATTTAAGTTTTTGAACCATCATCTTGCTTGAACTGGACATTGAATACCCCTTTGCCCCGGGAACGCAGAAAGCCCCAATCCTGAAAGGCCCCCCCAATTTAAAAAAGTGGGGGGAAAAAGGATTTTTTTAAACCCCACCATTTTTATTTTCCCACTGGAAAATTACTATACCTTCCTGGGCCACAGCTAGCCCCAAACCTGCAAACCCCAAAATTAAAAAATCCCGGGAAAAAAAGGATTTTTAAAACCCACCATTTTATTTTTCACTGGACTTTTGACTAAAACCTGCCCCGGGCCACAGCATGACCCCCAAAAACCTTTCATGACCCCCACATTTAAAAAGGGGGCCGGAAAAAGGAGCCCCTTTTCAACCACCATTTTTTTTTTAAACTGGACAGGGGACTATACCTGCCCCTGGGCCACAGAAAGCCCCCGGGGCCGGATTTTTCCCGTGGGTGCGGTGAGAGCCCCGGGCGGGGCGCCCGCCATCTATTAAAAACGCAGTTAAAAGGGCCCTGATGACGCAGGAACGAAAACTGCGTGCTGAAGCAGAGTGGGGAAAAGGGGAAGTAAAAAGAACCCACCCTTTCCTCAGTACCCAGCAATCCCGGGGGTTTAGCGTTTTCCCCCTTTCCGTTTTAGTGTGGCCCAAAATGACATCACTTGGAAATACTGGGGGGTTAAAACCCCCCTTTAAAAACCCGGGGTGCCCTTTACGGGGCATTTTTTCTAAAATTTTTACTCAACGTCCCTGGGGGAAAATGGTTTTCTAAACTTTGTTTTCCTTTCCGTTCCCCCATACCCCATGTCCCCCCTTTAAAACCTACAACTGGCCCAATTTTTCCCTTTGACCCCCTTTGTAAAATTTTCCCAAGGAATTTTTTTTTAACACCTATTTTGTACATGCAATTTTTTTTAGTATTTTTAATTCTAGAAAACAAAAATTTTTAAAAATTCGGAGGGAAATCCCCCCAAATGTTTTGTTTCTTTTTTTTTAAATTGAAATTAAATGGGTTGTCTCAATAAAGGGGATTGATACTATTTAAAAAATTTTTGCAAAAACAAGTCATTTTGCAAAAAGTGCCAAAAAACAAGTGCCCCAACCAATTCCTATTTCACAGCACCATCCCCCCCTTTGACCCAACTCTTGACCATTTTTAAGAACAAAGGGCTTAAAAACAACAATTTTTAAAAAGGACCTGTAGTATAGCTGGGATGTCACAGCAAAATGCCCCCCCAAAAAACAAAACAAGGGGCCCCTTTTAGCCACTTTTGGGGCAATTGTGAAGAAAAAAATGTCTGGGTTTTTAAAAAACATTTTTTTTTTAAATTTGGGCCCTTTTGATAAAAGCTGCATGTCCCAGCAAAAATTTTGGACCCCCCAAAAATTCAAAACAAGACCCATGACCCCCTTTTTTCAATTGGGGAAGAACAAATGTCTATAAAACAACTTTTTTAGAATAGGACCCCGTATTAAAATTGGGTCCTTTCAAAGCAGCAAAACCCAAAAAAAAATTTTAAAAAAAAACTTCCCCAAGGGGGACGTTTTAAAAAAATTTTGGGAAAGGGGAAAAAGCCACTTTGAAGCCACCTTTCTGTTCCAAAAGGGCCCCTTAAAATTTCTTATCCCAAGCAACATGACCCCAAAAAAATTTTAAATATGACTTCCCCAGCCCCTGTTAAAAATGGTGGGAAAAAGAAATGCCCCCTTAGAAGCCACATTTCTTTTTCCAAAGGAAACCCTTATTATTGCTTTTAAAAACACAGCAAAATGACCCCCCAAAAAATTATAAATATGACTTCTACCAAAAGTTAAAAATTGTGAGGCCCAAAATGACCCCCAAAAAACCATTGACAATTGAAAAATTTTTAAAGATGAAAAAGGGGTAAATGAAAAATGGTTTTTTTCGAAACCTTGGTGTCTTTTAGTCTCCTCACACAAAAAAACCAGCAAAATGAAATGTTGGGGAAAATTTAGAATAAAAATTCAGAAAAAATGAACATTTTAAAAATAAAATTTTTTCAAAGGACCATTTCTGTTGGAAGGGAAAGTTAAGTAGACCAGCAACTAAAACCGGGGACCCTTGGGGAAACGGGCCACAACAAAACATCAGGATCCATGGCCTGATTCATCTTGTTTAAATCAAACAATTTCCCCATTAACTGTGGAAATCCATGCCCTTTTTCTGAAAAGACCCTCCACTGTGCTTTAAGGTCCCTCAAAAAGACCTTTGGGTGCTGCAGGGCAACACCTTATGGCGGGCCCAGCCAGCTCGGGGCCCTTCGTCCCATTTTTGGATACCCCGAATTTTAATTTGGGGCCGGAACACTTTCAAAAACATCGTTGGTTTTTTAGAAAGCAGATAGGGCGGGCACCATGATCTTAACTGGCCCCTGGGTGTTTTTTAAAAAGTGGCCCCATTGCATGGGGTTGGGGGGGTAAATAAAAATTGCCAGAGGGCACCCATTTTGGCTTCTTTGCCAAACCCTTTCCTGCTGCCAAAACCGGGGCCGGCCCCTACGGGGTATTTGGCACTCTACGCGTCACGTCGGGTGGCGTTATTCCCCGTAAAAATTTGAAGAAAAAAAGCAGACGCAAAAAAAATGTCCCCCATTGAACAATCAGCAAGGGCCCCATTTTTCCGCTTTTTAAATCTCTATTTGGGGGGGGTTGGGAAAGGGAAAATGCCGAGTTTTGTTTTGTACCAGGGGAAACCAGGGGGGGTGGGGCCATCCCCGTAAATGTTTTTTCATTTTGATGGCCTTAATGCAAGGATTTATGTTTTGGGGGAAATGGAAACATCCAACACCATGGGAGAGAGGAGGGCCCTTTTAGTTTTCCCAAACCCGGGTTGAGGGGCACAAACAAACTCATCTTCCTCATCTGCCCCAAATTTCCCCGGCCAACCTCTTTTCCCAAGGGAGGGACGTCGGGGGTCTAGGAAATCCTCCTCCTCCTCCTCCTCCGCTTCCCCCCTACACAAGGGTTCAACACAGCCCCCCGAATTTTCCCCCAATGATAAACCCGAAAAGCTGAGGGCCGCCTTTCACTAGCTCTGGACCCTTTAACCACTGCCTAATGAAGACCGAAAAAATTTAGAAACTGTCCGGGGGCCCTTTTGGATTTGACGGGGGAAGAAAGGGTCCGTGTTTTGCAAACTATGTCCTCTCCTCCTCCCCTCCTTGGGGGGGAAACCCGATGTTTCAGAGTGTCCAACGATGTTCCCAAAAACTAAAATCAACCACAATGGTCATTTTGAAAAAAGGGGAAAACGTTTCCCAAATGACCATTTTTGGGCTTTCTTTTTAAAAAAATGCAAGGAAAAATGCAGACTCTTTCACCTTCCTCCCCCTCTCTTTGGGTCAACACCCCGAGGTTTCCCCAAAACCCCTGCTTGTCAGGGGCCCTTTTCCTTTTGAAATGGCTAATGCATTGTGCTTTTCCCCCCACAATTTTGCTGGAGCAAAGTGGAGGGTTGGGGAAATTTCCCCGTGGTTTTCCCACGTCCAAAAAAAGAACGGTTTTGGGGGGGAGGGGCCCAGCTACGCGCAAAAAGCAGCCAGGGGGAACGAAGGGAGGGGGCGAACGGCGGAAGTTTTCAACCAGGGCCTTTAGCCTTTTTCAGCAGGGAGCCTAAACCCTGGAACCTTAGAAATTTTTTGGGCGACAAGGTTAAAGACATGGCCAGCGGGGATTGCCCAGCCTACCGATTTTTAAAGGGGCCCCCAGCAGATTCGCCCTTAAAAAACGCACACCACCTTGCCTGGCACAAGGTTCGGCACCCCCCAAACGCTCGGTCCCCGTTGGGGAACCCTCCACAGCTCCTGACCTTGGTTGGAACGGTCCCCAAAGGCAAAAAAAATTTCAAAACGCCTGGGCCCTCGGGCACTGATCCACCAGGGGACCTTGGGGGAAAGCCCTGCACCATCCCTGGGGTTTTGAAGGCGTGGCCGAGCCTGACCAACCGTCACCCCCAAGACATCCACCCAGCTCACCCATTGAGCTGTCACAGAGTTTTAAAGTGGCCTTTGGCCCTCTTACTAGTCCTGTGTCGGTTGTAAGTTTTTACTTTCCGGACACAGATGCAGACAACGAAACTTGAAATTTTAGATGACACGGGGCTGGCCGGGGCAGGGACGGCTTTCCTGGCAAAAAAATGCCTGCTGGGCATTGGGTTTTGGGGCAGGCGAGGGCCAGACGTGGGGAACCCATCTGGTCAACCAAGGGAAAGGCAACATTTCCAAGGGCCAAAAGCCTGGAAAAGCCGCATTCAGGTTTTTGGTTTTGGGGAGGGTTTTTTGGGTAAATTTTTAAATCCCCCAAACCGGAAGACAAAGGGGCTGGTGCAGACGGCCGCTATAGGGCGTGCAGGGCGTCAAACGGGGGAAGAAAGGGGGTGGGATGGGTCTCTGGGGGGCTGGGGGTCCCTTTCGGGGCGACGGTGGAGGCTGAAGCGGAGGCTACCCCTATCATGCTCTGAGAGACATGGGCACTGAGGAACGTTTGGGTGGGGGCAGAGGAGGAAGGCGGAACAAGGGGTGGACAGTGGTTGGGGGCCCCGGGTGTGGGTCTGGCCCTTTTTTTGGCCCAAGAGTTCCCTCCATTTCAACTCATGCTTTCGCTGCATGTGACTAGACATTTTGGGTGGTGGTTAACCACTTAAGGTTCTTGCCTCTACTTATGCTTTTTTGGAAAGGGGGCATATACATCGCTGGGTGAACAGGGGCTTGCTCAAAGGGGCCCAGGTTTGAGAGGTCCGGACCTTTTTGACGGCGATAAGCAGGAGCGGGGTTTTTGCGCTGACCGTGGCTGGCAAAATCATATCAGCGGACTTCAGCACCGCCCCACCCTTTTTTTGTGGCGGGCCCCTTTTTGACACTACCCCATTGTCTTCCTCCTCGTCCACTGATGAAGCGCCCCAAAAAGCAAAATTCCGGAAAAGCCCAGGATGGTCCGCAATGTCGTCATCATCATCACATCATAAACACAGGTACTTGGACGTCCTGACTTTTCTCATCCAAACCGGGGGTACAAGAAAGGGGGCACTGCAAGGGTTTGCCGGACCCCCGGGGATTTTTGCCATTGACCGGCTTTCCTTCACCCCCCTCTGATGCATCAAACGGGCTAAAAAGCAGCTAAATCATCCTCTTATTTTTTTAAATCCCTTCTGACCCCAACCACTTTTTTTGTCACAAAGAGGTCCTTCAACAATGGACAATGGGCTTCAACAGTGGGGGTACACGAGTTGACATTTTTGGGGTCTTTATGTTGGATGGAAAGCTGATAGCGATGACGACATTTTTTGGCCGTGACTGGGAGGACGAGGGGGTAAGACTCAGTTTCAGGGGGCATTAAAACCCTGAAGGACGATTGGCGACGATTTTCGTTACTTTGATTCAAGGGGGCCCCGACCCCGAGACGGCCTGACTCCGCAACTGACGATCCGCGGCATGCGTTTTCGCCACACTGGAAGACACCTTCTCCCTTTTTACCTCTACCCCAGTCTAACCCCCTCTTTTCTCCTTACCACCTCAATTTTCGCTCCATGTTCAAAAAATAAAATTTGAGAAGGGAAGGAATATTTTTTTAAACTCTTATTAAAAGACGGCAAGTCACAGCTATTCTCAAAAACCCTCTAATCAAAACAAAATTGCTGGATTTAAATTTTTTTCCTCCCAAAGGGGTCTATCAACAAATCTGGACTGGGGAAAAGTAAAAAAAAAAAACTATCTGTTATTTTTCAAAAATACACGGAATTTTTTGCACCTTTAATTCACCTGTGTTATATAGAATTGCTGTTTTTAAATTTACTGGGTGCGCATCAAAGAACAAAGCTGGGTGCGCAAAATCAAAAAACACGATCTGTTATGTTTTCGTATCAACCGGTATTTTTGCACCTTTTTAATTCACCGTTGTGACAAAAGAATTCGTTTTTAAGATTTACTGGTGCGCTCAAGAACAAAGCTGGATGCGCAAAATCAAAAAACACTATCTGTTATGTTTTCGTATAAAAAAACGGATTTTTTGCACCCTTTTAATTTTACCTGTTTGGTACTTAAAATTGCTTTTTAAGATTTTTTGAGCGCATCAATGAACAAACGGTGCGCAAAAGCAAAAAACACTACTTTTATGTTTTTCTATAATACCTGAAAATTTTTGCACCTTTGAATTCACCTGTGGTGACTATAGAATTGCTGTTTTAAAAATTACTGATTCTGCTCAAGAACAAAGCGGGGGGCGCAAAAATCAAAAAAAAAACGTATCGTTTTTTTTTTCGTATATAGACGGTATTTTTTTCACCTTTCAATTCCCTGGGTGACTAAGAATTGCTTTATAAGATTTTACGTGGGTGCTCGTCAATGAACAAAGCGGGGGGCGCAAAAGTCAAAAAACATGTATCGTTTGTTTTCGATAATACACGGGATTTTTTTCACCTTTTAAATTCACCTTGGTACTATAGAATTGCTGTTTTTAAGATTTTTTCGGGGGTGCTGCGTCAATGAACAAAGCGGGTGGGGGCAAAATCAAAAAAACACGATCTGTTATTTTTCGTATGAACACGGTATTTTTGGCAACAAACAACCTGTCTGACTACAAATTGCGGATTGTAATTTAACGCAAGGGGGATATACAACACAGGTGGGAATTTGGGAAAATTGAAAATGAACACCTATCTGAAATGTATACGATAATAAAAAATGGGGTTTTGCCCTAACAAAGAGACCCCATTACTAAAATGAGTGGGATCCAATAAAGTTCAGGCTGCCCCTATCCAGAAAAATTTCAATACAAACTTTAATAATAAAGATATTTGCAATGTTTTACACAAGTCTTGGTGAACTTTATCCAGTGTTTCTTTTTAGATAGAGCTTGTCTGTGTTCGCCCCGCGGCCCCCCCCCCCCACTCCCCCCATGACTTTACAGCGGTAGATGCTGCTTTAAAATTCTCTAGCTAACTACATAAAATCTTCAAATCTCTAATCTAACTAAATTGGAAGGATCACAGCTAATAGTAGAGGTTTCTCTGTGCAGAAATAGACTAATTTCGCTGAGCTGTTTGGCCACAGTCAGAGCGCACGTCCTATTCCTATGAGACGCTGAGAGACACTAAGGCTCAACAGGAAACGCTGTTCTATGTAATAAGAGGTCATGTGATTTTTTCCAGCCAATCGCAACCATACACATCCCAGTCATGACGTCGCACACAAATCTCTCACCCTGCTCTATTCTGTAATCTGATTTGCTGCCTGCCCCAAAATTACAGGAAGCGCCGAAAATGACGCGATCTTAATAATGATCAACAGATTTTAACCTTAATTATCGCATGATCTGAAAATTTCGATCACCATAAAAACCTTGCCGATTTCAACTTTGTCGATAAAAATCGCTCAACACTACTCAGGACACACTGCAGGTAGTTTATAAAGTACATATAAAGATCATATTGTACTGCCAGGGGGACGAGGCGCAATCCATAGCTCTCATAGAGAGCTATGGATTACTGTAATTGCGGCACGCATATCGCCACTTATTAAGCGCAATACATGGCGAAATACGCCCACAATTACGCCTCAAAAAGAGCCGTGTGAACATACCCTTAGGGTATTTATAATAATGATAATCTTTATAACAATAATCTTTATTTCTATAGTGCCAACAAATTCCACAGCACTTTACAATCTTAGGCTATGTTCACACGGCGTAATAGCGGCGAGTACAGTACGGCTGCAATTACGCCGGGTGCTTTGGGAGTCGCACTAATATTCACGTAATCCTGCAGCGCAGGAGGGACGGCAGCCCGCCAGACCCATTGACATTTATTACTCATGGTGCATATTCGCCGCAAGTAATTGACATGTTACTTATCTCCCCACGTATACAATTCTATCGTATAGTACGCCCGGGGAGAGGAGGCGTAATCCATAGTTCTCTATGGCAGTGTTCCCCAACTCCAGTCCTCAAGGCACACCAACAGGTCATGTTTTCAGGATCTCCCACAGAATGCACTGACAATAATGATATCACCTGTGCAGAATGCACTGACAATAATGACTTCACCTGTGCAATGCTAAGGAAAGCCAGAAAACATGACCTGTTGGTGTGCCTTGAGGACTAGGGTTGGGAACCTCTGCTCTATGGATTACCGTCATTTCGGCGTGCATGTCGCCCATATTAGAGCGCAAATACGTGGCAAAATGCGCAACAAAATTAGCTCGTGTGAACATACCCTAAGGGCCTGTTTACACTGCAATGGACAAATACTGGTCGGATAAACCGACCGGTATTTGTCTGGTTTGTGTGCTGTCCCCACGGCCGCGGTGGGTTGAGGGGGTGGCTTTTCTCCGCAATGAGCCCTCCTCCTTCACATTGACATGAACATATTCCGTCCGAAAACCGCACAATGGGCGGAAAACCCCACTGCACGGGTTTTCCATAGAAGCCCATTGTGCTTGTTTGCAGCCGGTTTTTCAGACGCAAACCGTCTGAAAAACCGGCCACAAACCCGTGTCGTGGGGACATGCAAAAACAAACATTACAAAGTAAAAAGCTAATTACAGATTACACATAAAATGTGAGGGCCCTGCTTGCAAGAGCTTACAATCTATTAGGGTGTATGGGTGAGACAAAGGGTGAGAAGTGCTTGGTTTACATAATGGTCCAGTCATGTTTCAAAAATATGGGGTACTTTACATAATACGTGGATGAACCTGCCACCTAGACAGGACGGGTGGCATGTATGAACGGGGCTGTCGCTAGATATTTGGCCTCTTTTCAGCCCGATATCAGTCAGTCGCAGCCCCGTCCATACATATTTAAATATCCCACACGCCATTATCGGGTGCATTACATAGCGCCTGCGGCACTTTGTAATGCGTCCTATCTCTGAGGGTGTGGCACACTAGAACCATAGCGAAGCAACATATTTTTAGCTTCGCTACAGCATTTCTAGGTGCATTAGTGCTGGAACAGGTATACCACTTTCAAAGTGGCATACCTCAGCCAGAAATGTCACCCGAGTGCTAGAATGCGTCTGATTTATGACCCACTGTAGAGCGGGTTCATAAATCAGACGTATTCTATGCCAATATTATGTGCATGAAATTTTGCGTTAACACGCCAAATTCCATCCATGTCGCCCTACATCTCTATACAGATAAGTGCTTGTGAGTTCTCAAGTGCAGGGAGAGACAGAAATGTGTGTGACATAAAGCAGGGGGTTAGCAATTAATGATCTTGGTAGGCTGGTCTAAGAAGATGTATTTTCAGGGCGTGCTTAAAACTCGGAGGGTTAGGAGTGTGTCTGATCGGCAGGGGTAGCATGTTCCAGAGAACTGGTGCAGCACATGTGAAGTTTTGGAGATGAGCATGAGAGTTTGGATGATTGAGGCATTTAATCTAAGATCATCAGCAGAGCGCAGAGAGCAGGTGAGCACAATCGCTTGTACAACATTTTGCATTATATACATAATATAGAATGGTATTCAAAGATAGCATTCCTATCAGGGCCGGGACAAGGCATTTTGGTGCACTAGGCAAGTAGGGCCAATAGCACATGTCCCTCCCCCGAAAAAAATGTAAATCTCTGACCCTGAAAGAACGCACATGCCTGTGCTCTCCCCAGCTATGTGAAAGGGAAATAAAAAAACACAATTCCAACACATGACAATGGAGTAAGTAGAGTATTTTAGGTTCTATTTATATAAAATAATGTATAATACCTATACAAGCAGCAAATGTTATCACCATACTGTATTACTGCACAAACCTGTATACCAAGCCTAATAGTATCAATGATACCGCTATATATAGACCATAAAATACCACCACACCACGACTGCATATCACCACCACCTCATGATTGAATAATACCACCACATCATGATCACATATCACCACTACATAATGACTGAATAATGCCACCAGATATCCCCCCACATAGTGACTGAATAATACTGTCATATATCACCACTACATAGAGATTGAATAATACCACCATATATGCCACCACATAGTGACTGAAAAATATCACAACATCATGATCAAATATCACAACCACATAGAGACTGAATAATACCACCACACCATGACCACATATCACCACCACATGGTGACTGAATAATATCACAACACCATGACCTCATATCCCCACCACATAGTGACTGAATAATACAGATGTAACAAAGATTAACTTACCAGGTAATGCACCATGATATCGCGGCACAGAATGTTATCTCAACTTTTTCAATGCATTTGTTTACAGATAAGCACAGAAAACACAGGAAGCCGTGATATAGGTTAAGCTAAACTCTGCTACATCTGTACCACCACATTGTTCCTGTATATAAACCATTATATTAATACCACTACTACCAAAATTCTGTCCATAGAGTGACCATATAGGAGTAGATACCATATGTACCAGTTTCCTGACATACTAGTGCATCTCAAAAAATTAGAATATCATTGAAAAGATAATTGATATAACTAATTTAAGTCAAATAGGGAAGCCTATATATTGTATAGACTCATTACAGTTTGAATTACAAAGTTTAATATAATACATTTATGAGACCTACAACAAATAAAAAGATAGTTGCCCCAGAAGCGGTCCATCACATAAGACGGTCCGCTTCTGATGGTAACTCAGCTCTTCACAGTACCCCTGGTGTGTTGGATAATGGGGTAATAGTGACAGGGGGTTAGTGTCAGCCTTGGATGACAAAAACCACCGCTGGTTGACACCAAGCCCTAGTGATAGTAATGGAGAGGTGTCTGTCAGACACCTCTATTACTAACACTGGATAAAAATAAACACAGAAACAACAGAAAAAAACCACAGAAATAGATCCAATGCTGCTCCATTGTAATCCACCGAATCCGTCATAGTCCAAAACAGAAACCTGAAAAAAAAAAGAAACAGAAATCCTACAGAAACCCAGGAGAATGGGGCATCACCCTGCTTTCCCAGATGCTGGAGAACCTATCCACTGCCCAGAAAAGCTTGGTGACATCCCCAACAGCAGGCAATGCTGGGTGTCTGCTGTAGGGGATACGGTGCTGCCCAGGTTTTCTGGATACTGGACAGTGTCCCCCACATAAAACCTCCTTTCCTCAACCCCACTCTAACCCAGCTCCCCCCTGTAAACACCCCCATCTTGTCTCAAACTCCCTCACTCTAAACATCCCCTCTTCAAACACCCCTTCTTACACTATAGCCCCCTATCTCACTAAAGCTCCACTCTCTCACTATAACTCCCTCTCTTGCACTATAGCTCCCTTCCACTTTGCTCTCCCCTTTCACATGCCCGCCTCACTATGCCCCCCCCTCCCACTATAGTCCCCCTCTCCCCTTTTTTCCCCTCTTCACTATAGCTCCCCCCCTCCACTATAGCTCCCCTCTTTCTGTGTAGCCCCCTCTCTCTTTAAAAACTCCCCCTATCTCACAAGCTCCCCTCTTTCTCTGTGCCCCCTCTTTTTACATAGCCCACCCCTCACTAAAGCCCCCTCTTCCACTATCCCCCACCTCTCACTATAACCCCCTCTAACCACTTACCCCCTCTAACTATAGCCCCCCCTTCCACTTTAAAATCCCCCTTCCCCAAAACACCCCACATGTTCTGGAGCATCATTTCCCCCCCATCCAGCAAACCTTCATTTTGACAGGAACTTTAGAGGAACATTAAAATGAGGGATAGTGCTTTTCCTCCTCTATCATCGCTCCCTACCAATGTGCTGCTGCTCTTCACCTGCCCCCCCAATCCCTCCTGCTGCAGGTTGAAGGAGCTGGCTGTGATAAACAGTCGGCACCTGCCATGTATGGAGCCGGCTCCATACCTGCGCCCCCTAGTGACAGACAGAGTTAGGTGCCCTAGGCGATCGCCTACCTCTGCCTACCCATCATTCCGGTCCTGATTCCTATTTCATTCCTGCAGGATATAATAGAAGTAGTAACATGACAGCTACGGAGGCCTCTCTTTGGATGCAATGGCAACCACTTAGCACCTGGCAATCTAAGGTCAGTGTACTGTTCACCATTCATTTGGAGGGTTTACATTTTAAACAATAGGAATTGAAGCAGTTTCTGATCCTGGCTTTCAGCTGTGGGTGTCAGCCGAATGTAACATCCCACATCCACCACAAATGGAGCAGACTTAAGGCGCATTAAATGAATGTATAATGCACCTGAATAAATAAACCTGGTACTTTGCTCTGGCAAGATGGCGACATACTCTCTATCCAGCGACAACACTGCTCTGCACAGGTACAGTGACCGTATATTATTTTAGATGCCGGAATATTATGTATCGGGAAGATGCCAGAGTTGTTTACTTCCCCTCCCAGGATATATTTTTAGTCAATACTATATTTAAGGATGAACAGTTTTGTCAGGCCCTATATTGTCTCACACTGTTTTGATTTGTTGGACCAATCTGGTGTCTAATTGTCAGACGTTTGCACATAATTTTTATTGGTAATTAATAAAAGGTATATTTTATTATGGATTTTTTGTCCTCAGTCAGTGATTAATTGTAGAGTGTGAGTAGAGCCTTACTGTTTTGTATATTGATGAGTTGGTACATTAGTAAAGATATTAGTGATCCCTGGATTCCTTTTCTCTGAATATATATTATGGATTGGGTTATTTTGTTCTCCAAGATCAGCACACTATATGTGTATTAGTACACAAATGCACCCCTTATCTTTACTATATAAGAGGTTGAATATATTTAGCACATTAAGGTAAAATATTAATAACAATAGAAGACTAAAAGATCTCTAAAATAGAGAAGCCCTTTGCGACTTTAATACACTGTGTCCTCTCTATAATTACATCATGGCAGCTCCAGTATTATTTATCACTTGTTTCATGGATTAATAGTTCTTATTTGACATAACAGTAAAAGCCAAGATGAGATCATCAAGACAATGATGACATGGAACAATAGAAAGTTATGACATTTCCGTAATATTTTACACTAGGGGTTAGTTGGGTTCTTCCAAACTAACAAGGATGTAAGTCTGTCTATAGGCTAAGAATCCTTTGGTCATGACCAAGTGGTAAAATATTGGGGCCATCTCCGTAAATCCTTACCCTCATTGTCATATCCTTGAGTAAGCCATCATTTAAAAACGTCAAGGTTGTTCTAATGCAGAATTCTACTTTGCTAATTTATATTCTCCATCACAGTTCTAGAAAGTTTGCCAGAAAAAAAACATACGTTTGTGCTGAAAAATAGGACACCATGACAAAACTCCAGCCTATCAAAATCAATAGGGGTGTGAGACCCTATCAAAGTCATTTTCATGTCTCTTATTTTCGAATGATGAAAAAGATAAAGTAATTGAAAGGTATGGGTGCTTTCACATGAAGCGTTTTTTGATGCAGCTTTGGATGCGTTTTTTTTTTTGCAGACATGTAAAGCATTAATTGCACATAAAACCAAGCCATAAATGCATAAATACACACCAAAAATGCGCTGTGTGAAAGAACCCGCTAGGTGGACGCCAGATTGATACACTGTTGTGAACTACTAGATTTATGCAGTGAATCAAGATATTTTATGTCACAGAACATTACTTTGCCGTCCAGTTAGCTTCAATGATATAATAGACAGGCTCAGACTGGCTCAGTGGAGGGGGCCCTGGAACTTTGGTGGACTGGATGCCAGACTGCAAGGTGGGGGACAGTAGGTTGGTACAATATATCCTGTGCTTGCTGCCTCCATTCACCTCGCAACCCTCCTGGATCCAACAAGACAGACCTGGAGGGGTTACCCACTGACCCGGGTGGTCTGCAGCATGTCTTGAGTTATTGACTATCACACCTGAACTGATAAAAGTCAGCAACTCAATCTGGAAACAGGAAGAAGTGAGGTTTATGGTTTTAATTTAAATTAGTAGAAAGAGGACACTATTAAGAAAAAGGACGGCCTACCTATTAAATAGGGGGATTTCTTACCTAATGGGAGTCTGTCTACCTACCAAATGGGGGATTTACCCACCTAGCTAACTAATCAGGAGCCACTATTCCTACCTAGTCGGGGCTTACTTGCCTACCTAATATGGGGCATACCCACCTACCTAATGGGAAGCCTAGGTACCTACTGAAAGGGGTTTTCTCACTACAAAGATTAGCTTTCAACATGAAGGGATAGGTAATTGATGACTTTTTATAAGTACATTGCTTTGTTGATTTTAGTTTAGTCATGAGGTAAGAGACATTTATGTGCTCCAAGTGCACACTGGTTTCTATGGTTACCTGGTTACCTGACCACAACTCTGTTATCGGATTAAAGCAAGAGATTAGAGCAGGAAGTGAAGTCGCCATGGATTGACTGAGCTCCAGAGAAAACTAATTATGCCAAGATTAGCTTCTGTTTACAGATAAAGCCATTGTTTTCAGTCCTCACAGCACATGCTCCTTTAGTTTAATGAAGATAACATCTCCTGAACTTGTCAGTGTAACAACTCAGCTAGAAACTGAATATGCTAATCACTGCTATAGAACCATCCACAGCCTGAGGAGACAGAGTAAGTGTAAACTGCTTGTGACTCAGTGAAACAGCGTGTTGAGAAAACCCATTTAATAAGGCTGCCTGCTTGCCTGAACACCTACCTATCTAATGGAGGGTCTACCTGCTTAGTTGGGCTCTACCTGCCTAAAGGGAGGTCTACCTATCTGTCTAATTTGGAGGGCTACCTACTATATTGGGGTGTACCTACTACTATATGGGGGCACAAAAGGGAACACTATAACCAACTGGGGGTACTGTTTGGAGGTATAGTCACTTTCTATGAAGGGCGCACTGTGGATGAGAAGTTTGTGTAAGAGGTAGGGAATAGGTAGGTTCATGTTAATTAAATGAGCAACCTAAGATGTTGGTGCAGTAAATTCTGCAATAATGAGTCATTGCTTGTGGCAGTTTTGGGCTGGATGGGGAAGAGAAGGTTAAGTCAACAACAACTCTAATCGGAAAAGACGTCACCTGTGATCACTGGCCGTCACTGCACTGTAATCACTTCTATGGTCTGCAGAGCACCTGTTTACAGCTAGTATATATAGTATTTACCAGTATATGATCACTGTGTGGCAGTAATATGTGTCACAGTGTAATGGTGCCATTAATCCCCTAGATGCTGCAGCCAGGAGATCAGGAGGAAAAAAATGAAAATTGGATGAATGGGAATAACCCATTACCTACATTCTTCCATGCAGTCACTTTACTGCTATTGCTGTTTTTATACAACGCATAGAACAACTAAGTTGTCCTCTCCATTGTGTGCAGACACTCGGTATTCTTGGATTTAAATGAGTTGCCCTCTGTCCAATCAATGGTTAATCAATGGTGAGAGGATTGGTGCTGTGCCTGGCTAAGGTGTCCAAAATGAACTGATTTCTTAAGAATGGCCAAATCAAATGGTTTAAGTAATATATGTTGAAATCAGCGTCTTTGTCACCAGTTTAAGCTGCTCTAAGATAGGGTAGAATAAAACTGGTCATAAATTCTTTAAGCGAAAACACTGTCTTATGTGCTAAAAGGCATGTGATTATGTGTGAGAGCATGGACATAACTATACCCATAGCAGTCATAGCAACTGATCTGGGGTCCAGAGGTTGACTGGGCCCATTAAGGTGCAAGAACATTCTACCTCTCTAAAGGGAAAAAAAAGTGTAAGGGAGGAGGCGCTTTGCGCTATCAGGCCACTACTATATGGTCTCTGATACATGGTGCTATTATTTATATCTTTATTATTGCTTATTTATTATGCTGATGTTTCAGGTTCTTGTCAGGTGAATGAGACACATCTCATTTTGTTACGGGGCACTATGAATTTTAGTTAAACTCAAGGGTATGGATGAAGATTGAAGGCTAATGACTTGAAGCAAGACACTAAAAAACACCAGACCCTAACAACTAGCTTTTCCTCTGTCCCTAACCTGTTCCTGGCGCTGGCCCTAACACCAGGCTCTATTCTACTCCTGATTACCGTATAGTACAAGTCAAGTTTTTCAGCACAAAAAATGTCCTGAAAAAGCCATCCGCGGCTTATACTTGAGTCACTGTCAGCGTCCGGGCACTGCTATGGCCCGGGCACCGGGCACCGGCAGGGATCCTTCGGCTGTATGCTACTCCCCTGGGAGCGCATACAGCTGAATCTCGAGTCAGCCCACGGCGTCTGGGTGCTGCCATCGCCTGACTGCTGTCGCCGATCTTTTCAGCTGTATGCACCTCCTCTGGGAGCGTATACAGCTGAAGATACTATTGCGGAGCACAGAGCGAGGCTCCGTGAGTGTCATAATGCTGTCTGCATGGCCTGATGACATTACACCGCCTGTGCCAGAAGATGGATCACATTTTTAGTTCTTAAATTTACCAGTAGCAGCTGCATTTTCCACCCTAGGCTTATACTCAAGTCAATAAGTTTTCACAGTTTTTTGTGGCAAAAGTAGTTGCCTCGGCTTATATTCGGGTCGGCTTATACTCAAATATATACGGCACATCACTACCAATGTCCCTTGTTATGCTGACACTAGCCAAAACCGCACAGAATTACCAAACTGGGGAACAGAATACACTGCAAGACTGATATAGGACAGAGCAGGAGCAACAGGGAACTAGGACAAAACAGACTCTAACAAACTGAGAACAGATAACCAACCAAAATAGGACTGAATGCTAGAAACATATTGCCAGAAGCTCATGAGACACAGTCTCTCGGCTAACAGTATACACAGTGCTAGCCACCAAGCTTTATCCTGTTAAGGACCACAATAAGTCTTTTGTCAGCGAGGCAAAAATGAGCTGGCATCCGTGTCCTGTGCTGTATCAAGCAGGGACTCAGATGTCTGGTGACAGCCAGAACCCGGGTCTAATGACAGAGAGTGGACATAACTCAGATCCGAGCTGTTTAACCCTTTAGATGCCACATTGCATAGTGACCATTACATCTAAGTGGTTCTAGAGGAAGGTGGTTCCCTTTCTTATCCCATTGGCTGCCTCTACAATGTGTTCCTACGGAGCTGATGGTTTTCATGGTAGCCAAGGAACCTAAATGAATGCTTCCAGGTCTGAATCCTCTATTTGTTTTTTAGGTCCTGCCAGATTTAGGGTACAGTAGGATGCTTGTCAGTGTTATTCTGAGGCTATGAATTAGACGATCTGAAACGCGTCAGCTGTCCATCATTTGTTTGTATACTGGCCGAGGCTATAGTTCATGTGGTAACATATTTCTTAAACATATTAGAAATAAAACGATTGTGTATTTTTTATATTTACTTTCTTGGATTGGAAACTGGTCTTTTTTGTGTTTGCTACATTGCCTGAGAAGTGGTTCCACTCTTCCATGCCTCCTCCAAGTGCAGGTCTGACAACATCAGGTAAGCTGATTATCAATCGCTTGAATGTATTGTTACTCAGGTATAATATAATATAATGCACAACATAAGTAAGGTGGTGTATAATATGAGCAATCAAATATTAAAAATTAATAAAGACTTTAAAAAAATCGCAAGTAAGATAAAAAAAAAAGAAATTCCCAAACTCCCCTTATCAAAACTCCTATCTCTAGAAAATAAAAAGAATAAACAAAACCTATTCAGAATTGGTATTGCTACATCTCTAATGACCCAAACTACAAAATTATCAAATTATCAAATTATTTATCTTACATAGTGGACAGCATAAAAAAATGCCAATTTTCTTCCAAACAAAATAGAAAAAAAATAATAGAAAGCGATCAAAAAAAATTTTGTTTACAAAAATGGTGTCAATAAAAACTAAAAGTCATTCTCCAAAAAACAAGCCCTCATTCAGATCTGTCAACAGAAAAATAAAAATGTTATAGGTCTCGGAATATGAAGACACACAGACATTTTTATTTAAAAAGTATTGTTGTGCAAAAGTTAAAAAAGAAAATTGAAAAAATATATAATTATCTTATAATCATACTGACCCATAGAATAAAGTTATCATAGGATGTTTACCTTATGGTGAATGGGGTGAATTTAAAAAGCAAAAATAAATACTGTTTTTTTTTTCAATTCTCACTGAAAGAGTTAATAAAAGTTGATCAATAAGTTATATGTACCCCCAAATTGTGCTTTTAAAAAATAAAACAAGCCTTAATATGGCTATTTCGACAGAAAAGTAAAAAAAGTTATGGTTCTTGTAATGCAACAATGAACAAATTGAAAAAAAATCACTTGATCCTTAAAAGGGTTGTCTCGCTACAAAGATTAGCTTTCAACATGTAGGGAACAGTAAATGAAGTCGTTTTCCAAATATATTGCTTTGCTCATTTTTTTTTTTGAGGAGCTACAAGTGATTTTATCACCTTCTGAGGGCTTTCTAGTTTCCCAAGTGACCGACCTATGTACTCTTTCTCCCCTGTTTTTTTTCTCTGTGATAACAGGGAGTGACGTCATAACACAGGTCATGGCAGCACAGAACTCCGGACAGTGAGAGCTTTTTTTGTTATCTGATATTTCAGACACAAGACCGTAATTATTACTGTTTATTTTAACTCAGAAGCTTCCCTGGTCCTGACAGCATGAGATTTATCTAATTAGCAGAGGCCTGAATACACGGAGCTCATATGCTAATTACAAACAGCTTGATCAGGACGTGACAGAGCAAAGCAGCATTATTCCATTCATGCATTCTATGAAATTTTGAGATGAGACAATCCCTTTAAAGAGTACCTCTTACCTCCTCCTCCATAGCACACAGGCATCTAAATTACATTGCTGCTAGTGTTATAATATCCAGCACAGAAATAGCAGTCCAGAGCTTACCAGTGTGCACACATGATGTAGGCTTCCTGCCTCCACCCTGCACAGTGGACTCTGTACACAGCTGTCAACATAGTGATCCATCAAGCTGTCAGGTGGAGACTTAGGCTGACTTCAGTCATGTCTTAAAGGGCCAGCGCTTTTTTTTAAAACTGAATTACAGGTATTTTCCTAATGAAACATATTTATGGAAGTGTTTGTATTTTAGTTTCCTGTTACTTCACAAGGTTTTCTTGGAGGTAATAGGTCCTCTTTAAGGGGTTAAGGAGGGCTGACAATCAACCACTCCCTAATAATCGATCTTTCATGTGTGGCATGTTCAGCTGATAGTCCAGAAGGGTTATTTGAGGCAGTTGCATAGCTACATCCTCATCTGATCTAGTAAGCAGGAGAAGATGAAATGGAAGGAATCCAACCATTCATAACACCTTTTGATGTTGGGTTCCTGAAAGTGATGATCTGGCTCCACAGAGCCCTGATGTTACCATCATAGTGTCTGTCTAGGTTTACATGAAGAGACAGAATGATCTGGACAAGCTACATCGCTAGAAGATCAGTGGTTTCTTCTCTAAAATGTGTGAAATTACATCTCGCTGAGTTCTTTTCAAATCTGTTCAAGTATCTAGAAGAACTGATGCTGTTCTAAAGGCCAAGGGCAGGCACATCAAATATTGATTTAAATTATTTCTCTTTTGTTTATTCACTTTCCAGTGTGTTCATTGATAAAAAAATATATATATAAACTATTAAAATGTCCATTTGTGAATGCATTTTTACTTTGCAGCATTTTGTCCACACCCACCTTAAACTTTTGCACAGTATTGTGCAAGAATGTTTGGTTTATCCTGCAAGGTCCCAACTCCCGCTATATAGAGCCAGCCACAATAATTTTATACCTTTTGGTTATCTTTAGGGCATTTATTGCTTACTTATTTGCCCAGATATTTCTAGGAGTACCATAAATTACTTATTCTCAGTGTCCAGATGGACATAAACCTTTCATTCTCTAGATGTAAGCATAAGCATTTGTTTTTATGTTTGACAAAACTGTGCAGATAGATCTAAGTTTTGAATATTAGAAACTGCTGTGGCAATTTCAAGCATAAAGGATCTACAAGCGCAAAGAGCTAAACCATCTTATATGTGTCTCCCTGACTTGAAACATAGACATCGAACACTTAAAAATATATGTCTTTAAATATGTCACTGCTGTCGGTTCTCTTTGGTAGTGAATGCGATTACACAATTCAAGCAAGATTATGATGCTGTAAGGTCTTGAAATATAAATATATCATAAACCTTTGAAAAATTCTGTCCTAAAAGCTTTCCTCTCTGTCTGAGCTGCAGTAAAGCACAATACAGCTGCTTCTTAATGGCTTTTCAACCAACCAGGTAGCATAAATACAGCTTATAAGACTTTAAAAAAGCATGTTAACCCTTTTCTTCTTGGGGGTTAGATAGACAGTACATGGCCTTCGGTAAAAACGTTATATGGGCCCCGCATTTATTAACGGGGTTGACTCATTACAAAGAATAGCTTTGAAAATATAGGGAACACTAACTAAAGACGTTTTCCAAATATGTTGCTTTGTTCATCTTTTTTTTGTTAACGAGCTACAAGTGATTTTATCACCTTCTGAGTTTGCAGGAAAGAAAAAGGAGAGAGAGGGGGCGCACAATCGTGTTATACTGTTTGAAACAGCTATATATACTGATAAAAATTGGATTCTCACCTTTAGGTGTTGCGCTAGTATTATAGAGGCACAACACTCATATGCATTTACAGGGCTATTTATATTCCGTAGCCCTTAGTACGGCAGCCGCAGGTTTCACAAACTCCCCTCCGTGTACCGGTGGGAGATAGACGCTGATCAGAAGACAGAAAAAAGGACCCGGCGCACGTGCTGGAAAAAAGCCCAAGCTATAGGCTTGTAATGTTAAAATAGTATTTATTCTTAAAAAATGCAAGAGATTAATCTCGCATCATTAAAAACAAAACAACTATATTTAAAACTTGACGCGTTTCGCGCGTAGACTCGCGCTTCATCAGAAGTATACAATGGTTAAAACATACATGATACATATAATGCCAGCAATCACAGTAATTGGTTGTTACAGATGAATGACGTAATGTCGTTAATGGAGACCAATCGGTGGAACGGGATGTCAATCACCTGTCCGAGGGAATCAGTGGGAAGAGTCTACAAGACAGAGGGATGAGCCTGGAGACTCAAGATCGGCTGTCAGTGTATGCCGATAAATAAATGTATGTTAAAACTGGTAAAAGTTGTGTTTTTATTGCGTAATGAGGCAAGGGGGGGATATATACATATATGTGATGTAGATAAATCACTCCCACTAAATATAAAGTGAAGAATATGGGGAAAATTCGACTTAAGGAATATATAGAGAAACTGTCCAATGGGAACATGAGCGGGAGATATGAATAAACCAATGCGTATCTCTATTGAAGTTTAAAAACTAAAGGCGCTAAAAGATAAAGGTGAGCCGCGCCAGGCTTATTTCATAATTCCTAAACATCATTTCATAGGTTGAAACGTATGGCGGTAGATTTAATTTAGCCTATAGAAGTTCACCTAGGAGAGCCTATGTGATTAGTTAGGCTGGTGACAGGTAATGTAAATGGACCAATGATAGAAGAGAGTGAATGGAGCAATGTGATTGGTGTCTTATACACCCAGGAAATTTAAACTATCCAATGGGAACAAGAGCTACTATTCTCTAGGAAATTACTAGGGGAGTGTGCGTAGGGATATTCCTCCGTAGTAATAGTATTGGAAGCTGGTTCTAAAATAATGAAAGTGTGTCCCTAAAACTGAGGGAAATCGGTATGTGTGATATAAAGTTTCTTAGGTGACTGGATGTGAATGGTAGCGATGTACGCTCTTATGTTTGCGTGACAAGCGGTCCAGATACAATGTTGGATAGATGTTCTTAGGGGATTAAAGTTGTTACATCCTATACCAAGGAAGAGCTACAATCTATTAAAAATATAATTACAAATACCTCTCAATAGAAAGATAGGGGTTTGCTTTTGTAGTAGGGCTTAGAATTACGTGGCCTCTATAACTAATAATTAGGAATAGAATTCAAGAATCCCAGTGTGTACTGACACGGATTCTCGTGGATTTCTAAAAATTGTTCTAAAGATATTTGAGGTATAATATAGAGTTGGTACTTATTGATCGAAGTGTATAACCCCCATCTTTCTACAGACTCTGCAGGGTTATAATTTTTACTATGTTCGAGAAAAATAATAGAGACTACTACTTTCGATGTGATTTTCTGGTTTCGGGCCAGAAGTGACTAAATTTTTGGCTGGTTAGCTGCTAGATCCTTTAATATATAAGTTCAGTAGCATCATTGAGGCCTTTCGGAGATAGGGTTTGCAGTCTATAGATCCAATACATCTCCCATTTTTGAAGGGCCTGTAGACGATTGTGTTGTTCCGGGGGAATAGTGTCGATTGGAGTGATTTTTATAACTTTAAAATCTTTTTGATGAGCCTCACTACAGTGACGGGAGACACTCTGAAGTAGATCCCCCCGTTTGATGCAGGCTCTGTGGCCGTTTAGCCGGAGGTGCAAAGGTCGGGTTGTTCTTCCCACGTATTGGATGTTACAGATGCACTCAATGACATAAATCACAAATGAGCTTTTACAATTTAGCTCATATTTGATGGGATACGTTATTTTAGTAGTGTTGGAAGTGATTTGTGATTGGGTACCAATGCTTAGACAACATAAACATTGTGGGGAACCGCATGGAGAACTCCCAGGATTGAGTGAGTTATTTTTTGGAGTATCCCTGTGGTTCTGAAGACGGCTGGGGGCTATGAGATTTTTAATATTCGGTGCCCTTCGATAAATTATGCCTGGTTTATCAGGTATCAGTGGTCCTAAAAAGGGATCTTTTTTTATTATATACCAATATCTGTCTAAAATATTTTTAATCTTGGATCTAGACGTGTTGTATCTAGTAATTAGGGAAAATTGGATTTTTTTCTTTTGGATTTGGATTTTTTTTTCCTTGAAAAAAGAAAAAAAAAAAAAGATTTAAAGAGAAAAAGTATCCACAACATCTACTACAGAACGCTAGAGAAAGGGTCCAGAAACTATCTCAAAAAGATTGCCTTGAAAAAACTGAAAAAAGTAAAATAACAATGAAAAAAGATGAGGATAAAAAAAAAAAAAACCAATTTTCCCTAATTACTAGATACAACACGTCTAGATCCAAGATTAAAAAATACTTTAGACAGATATTTGGGATATAATAAAAAAAAGAATCCCTTTTAGGACCCCTGATACCTGATAAACCAGGGATAATCTATCGAAGGGCAAACCCAATATTAAAAACCTCATAGCCCCCAGCCGTCTTCAAACCACAGGGATACTCCAAAAATAACTCACTCAATCCTGGGAGTTCCCATGCGTTCCCCACAATGTTTATTTGTTAACTTTTGGACAATCACAAAATACTTCCAACACTACTATAATAACGTTATCCCTTCAAATTTATGACTAAATTGTAAAAGCTCATTTGTGATTTTGTCATTGAGTGCATCTGTAACATCCAATACGTGGGAAGAACAACCCGCCCCTTTGCACCTCGCCCCCCC
Organism: Phyllomedusa bahiana; assembly: GCA_025379985.1. NCBI lineage: Eukaryota > Metazoa > Chordata > Amphibia > Anura > Hylidae > Phyllomedusa > Phyllomedusa bahiana. The sequence continues at coordinate 76,932 of JAODAL010008974.1, forward strand.
TAAACGGCCATAGAGCCTGCATCAAACGGGGGGATCTACTTCAGAGTGTCTCCCGTCACGTAGTGGGGGCCCAAATCAAAAAGATTTTAAAGTTATAAAAAATCACCCCCAATCGCACAATCCCCCGGAACAACACAATAGTCTACAGGCCCTTCAAAAAGGGAGATGTATTGGATCTAAAAGACGCAAACCCTATCTCCGAAAGGCCCTCAATGATGCTACTGAACTTATATATTAAAGGATCTAGTAGCTAATCAGCTAAAAATTTAGTCACTTCTGGCCAGAAACCAGAAAATCACATCGAAGTAGTAGTCCTCTATTATTTTCTCGAACATAGTAAAATTATAACCCTGCAGAGTCTGTAGAAAGATGGGGGTTATCCCACTTCGATCAATAAGTACCAACTCTATATCATACCTCAAAATATCTTTAGAATAAATTTTTAGAAACCTACGAGAATCCGTTGTAAAGTACACACTGGGATTCTTGAATTCTATTCCTAATTATTAGTTATAAGGTCACGTAATTCTAAGCCCTACTACAAAGCAAACCCCTATCTTTCTATTGAGAGGTATTTGTAATCATATTTTTAATAGATTGTAGCTCTTCCTTGGTAAAAGGATGTAACAACTTTAATCCCATAAGAACATCTATCCAGCAACATTGCATCTGGACCGCTTGTCACCCAAACATAAGAGCGTACATCCGCTACTATTCACTCCAGTCACCTACGAAACTTTACATCACACATACCGATTTCCCTCAGTTTCAGGGACACACTTTCACTATTTTGAACCAGCTTCCAATACTATTATTACGGAGGAAATACCCTACGCACATCCCCTATAATTTCCTAGAGAAGAGAGCTCTTGTTCCCCATTGGTTTTTTTTAATTTTCCGGGTGTATAAGACACCAACACATTGCTCCATTCACTCTCTTTTATCATTTGGGCCATTTTCATTTCCTGTCCCAGCCCAACCAATCACATGGTTCTCCTAGGGGAACTTCAAAAGGCTAAAAAAATAAAATCTACCGCCATACGTTTCAACTTTTGAAAGATGTTTAGAATTAGAAACAAGCCTGGCGCGGCTCACCTTATCTTTTTAGCGCCTTTAGTTTTTGAAAATCCAAAAAAGATACGCATTGGTTTATTCATATCTCCCGCTCATGTTCCCATTGGACAGTTTCTCTATACATCTTTAAAAATCGAATTTTCCCCATATCTTCACTTTAAAATATAATGGGAGTGATTTACTACATCAAAATATATGTATAAAATCCCCCCCCTTGCCTCATTACGCAATAAAAACCACAACTTTTACCAGTTTTAACATACATTATTCATCGGCATACACTGACGCCGATTTTGAGACTTCAGGCTCATCCCTCTGTCTTGTAGGGCTCTTCCACTGATTTTCCCTCGGACAGGTGATTGACATCCCGTTCCACCGATTGGTCTCCATTAACGACTTACGTCATTCATCTGTAACAACCAATTATATGATTGCTGGCATTATAGGGGATCCCTGTTGTTTCAACCATTGTATACTTTTTGATGAAGCGCGAGTTTACGCGCGAAACGCGTCAAGTTTTAAATATAGTTGTTTTGTTTTTAAAGATCAGATTAATATCTTGCATTTTTTAAGAATAAATACCATTTTAACATTACAAGCCTATAGCTTGGGCTTTTTTCCAGCACGTGCGCCGGGTCCTTTTTTCTGTCTTCTTATCACCTTCTGAGGGCTCACAGGTTTCCCAAGTGACTGACCTGTGTATTCCTTCTCCCCTGCTGTTTGTTCTATATGATAGCAGGGAGTGACATCATCACACAGTTCGCAGGCAGTAAGAGCTTGTGTGTTATCTGATCTTTCAGACAAAAGACAGTAATTACTGTTTACATTAGCTTAGAAGCTTCTCAGGACCTTAGAGAAGGTAATGTAGCTAATCTAGACTAATAAACAGAGAAGCCTGAATACACTGAGCTCATATGCTAATTACAGACAGTTTAACCAGGAAGTGACAGAGCAAAGCAGCATTATTTCATTCATGCATCCTATGAAACTTTGAGATGAGACAACCCGTTTAACAGGAAATCATAGAGTACCTCCCTTACGTATCCACAAATAAGCTTGTATCTTTGGAGCTCAGTCCATTATACAGTATGTAATCTAACACGCTTTGGTATTCGCCTCTGATTTTAATCTGGCTAACCTGTGTCACACCTCCCAGAGTGTGATCCGCCGAGGATCTGCTCAAAAGAATCAACATGTTCATTATTTTTCTTCCTGCACCACAGATTTAAAATCCATGGTGTGGAAAATCCATGTCATAGTTAATTTTTTTGAACTACAGCTCAAACTGTCTATTAAAGTGAACTTACCCTAATGGTCATCTAAATTTATACCCACAAAACTGATTGTTCCAGAAAGCAGGAGGGAGGGTTGGTGAGTACTTGGTGCTGGCAGGCTCTGTTGCCAGACACGTATGCTCGCTGCAGCAGGGCCAGGCACTGGGATGGGTAAGAATAGTAGCAGCAGGGACAGAGGACGCCATGATCCCTGCACAGGGAGCCGCAGTGGAGACATGACAGGCACGGACATGCCGATGGTCCATGGCAGGGACCATGGCGTCAACCATGACAGGCTACCTCCCTACAGAGGCATAACTTAAAGGGGTTGTCTCACTACCAAGATCATATGAGGGGACCAAAAATCTAAGCATGTACGTTCTTGGTTACCACTAGCATAGTGGTTTATTTGTGCTTAGCAACCATGTTTGAGCCCAGGTTGGGTTATGCCCAGCTAATGTATTACAGGCTGTCGGCTGAGCGTTATGTCTCACCCAGGTCGCGTACGAGAACGCGCAGAAAGAACAGATCATGTGTGCACAGACAAGAGACTCTGTGCAGTCCCACGTAAAACAAATACAGCAGTCCCTTGTAAGATGTGCAGTCCCACACAAATTACATTATATTACTGTACTGTTCAGTCCCACGTAAAACAATTTTGCGACACAGATGTGCAGTCCCACGTAGATCACTTTTTTGCCTCCTGTGCAATCCCACGCAAATCAGAAACGGAGGGAACACAGCTGTACACAGCAGTCCCACGTAACATGTACAGTTCCACACAAATTACATACAGAATGGGAACACAGCTGTATTGTGCAGTCCCACATAAAGAAAACTTTTGGGAGACAGATGCAAGCTCTTATGTAAACCACTTGTGAGACAGATGTGGAGTCCCATGTAAACACAAACAGATAAAGCATATGGTTTTGTTCTTCAGATGTGTAGAGGTCAGAGGTGTAATAATCTGCAGGATATATCACTGTGTGAGAGAGGGAGAGAGACAGAGAAAAATAATCACCCATCTTTCCCTGAATGTCAAATGCCCATTATAGTTACAAAGTATGTAGAGAGAGCGTGAAATTTAGATATACACTATCGAGTTACACTTAGATTTTTACTTCCAATGATTCCAATGATAGCTGAGAACTTTTCCCTTCCCCCAGCTCACACAGAATAAATCATCATGTGCACACTTTGGGGGCATGTCTGCAGATAGTGATGATACTCCCTGCTTGGAGAAGAAACACGGCCCTAAATTTCACAAGCTCTGCAACCAGCATAAAAAGGTGGCCAAATGCTGGAACAAGACAACCCCTTTAAAGTGATTTTCTCACCATACTGTTTCACTGAGTCACAAGCAGCTTTACAATCACTCTACCTTTGTCAGACTATAGGTGGTAGTATAGCAGTGATTAACCTATTTAGCTCCCCTATAGCAAGCTGAGATATTATAAAAACATAAGAGCGGGAGATTTAACCTTCAATAAACAAAGCTACAAGTGCTTGGAGAAGTGAAAACAATTGCTTATCTGTAAACAAAAGCTAATCTTGTTAGAGATAATGAGCCTGCTCCTAGAGACAGACAGATCATGGTGACATCTTCTTTGCTCTCTGTCTAATCAGGAAGGAAAATATGGACAGTAACCAGAGAAACCTGTGTGCACTCAGAGCAGATAAAATCTCTCTTATTTTATGACTAAGGTAAAATCAAGAGAAAAACTTATTTAGAAAAAGTCTTCAATTATCTGTCTCTACATGCTGAAAGCTAATCTTTGTAGGGAGAAAATCCCGTTAGATCTCCTGAACCCAAGTGTAAAATCTTTAAAATGGCTACCACTTACTATATGTTATAAAATGCTGGTGCCTTCTTAAGTGGCAGAACATTTTTTAGGCCCCCTGAGGGACAAGGGCACGCTAGTGACTTCTACCTCTGTACCTTCTATTACTCTGTCCCTTTCTACCTACTATATAGAGTTAGAAATAAAACTACAAAAGGGAGTTGTAATTCTGTGTGGGGCACTTTTACTGTCTGCAGATTTTACTACTGTGTGAGACATTGGAACCTGGGACATTATTACTATAGGTAGGCAGGAGTTTAGGTAGGCAGGAGGAAGTTGAGAGGTTATTGAAAAAAGCAACAAGCTTAAGATATTGTGCAACAAATTCTGCAAAGATCAGTAGTGGCTGAAAGAAATCTTTTTGGCAGAAGAAAAATAATTAAAATGACTTTAAAATTTCACCTGTGATAACTGGATATAACTGTACTTTAATCACTTACATAGTCTTCAACTGATTGTCTTGGAGGGACTTGGTAGTTGCAGAGAGTATTGGACTGGGGGGCCTAGGGCCCACAGGTGGAGTTGATTCTAGAGGCCCACCAGTTGAGCTGTTTCTGGGCCTACCTGTGGAGTTTATTTTAGGGGCCCACCCTACAGCTACTGTAAATGTCTGTACATGCTTCCTATGCTATGCCTCTTGCTTTCTGCCTCGCTTTCTCTGCTTTTTTGCCTCTTCTGAGGATGGATATTCAGTTAAAAACATCTCCAGGTCTGCCATGCTCAGAGACCCACCCACATTTTCCCTTACTCCCTTGTGGGCCAGTCCGTGACTAGTTGCAGATGTTATTAGGTCTTAACTGACCCAGATCAGCTCTGCAGACAGTACAGGAGGCTGTATTTCCCCTGAATCGGGGGCTAAAATATCAGCCCCAGTTACAGGGGAAACCAGAAGAAAATCAGTAAAATAATTAGAAAACACATGCACTCATATAAAATATTATTAATAAAAAAACAGCCCAAACCACAACTTTTAGCCCTGTCCCCAATGACTCCAAAACTGTATATCCCCCATGTATAGACTTCCATGATGGAAAATGTATACAATTACAAAATTTATTTTAGCAGCACTTTTGCTATTAAATGAAAAAGTAAATTGTGAAAAACAAACTTTTTTTTTTTTTACTATTTTCCCTTAAATTATTTAAAAAAATCTAATGGAAAAATTACAAATCTAATGTAAAAATTACAGCATATCACAGATATGTTGAGAAACAAATAGAATAATAAGTGCGCGCGAGAACGCGTTACAGCATTCAAACCTGCATGTACTAAGGAAGAGGAAAATGAGCCCGGTCAGAAAGGGAGCTAAACGACCTAGTCAGGAACTGGTTAAGTATTTTCCTTGAAAAGTTTGTTTTCTCCTCTCATGGAGCACTCACTCAATGCCAGCTGTGAGCCTGTGTAAGCTTTTCAGCAATGCTTTTTAGTGGTGTTCTTAAGGCTGTGTTACTGTATGGAGGCATTGAGTGACAGCCACTCTTCAGGATGTGCACCCAAGGTTCTTATTTTCTGCCGTCTAATGACATCAATATAGCTCATCGAAAAATCCCAGACAAGAGTTTTTCTAAAGAAGTAAAGTGTGAGGGTTACAGTGCTGCTATTTATTCCCTTTCTATTAGTACATGATTATGATGGTTTACTCGGTACACGGCTTTCAATGCATAATCTGAGGTTTAGAGAAATGTTTGCAAAAAGGACAAGAGCTTGGCTTAGTATCGACAAATGTTTTTCACTTCTATTATTATAAATTACATATTACATAAGGGGCTCTGCACTTTAATTTTTTTTTTATTAATATGCATATAATACAAATTATGTTTTTCTAACATGCATATTAAGAAATTCTGCTTCTCTTCTTCTTTTATACCAATGCAGTAGGTCCCTCTTCAGAAATGAAATAATACAGCACACATTTCTGTTCATGATAATGGCTGCCATGAAGTAACTGTAATGACTAAACTGTCATGTGATCCATGGTATCCACGTAACAGTAGTGTATGGAGGAGCAGAACGTCTCCAGTATTACTACCTGCAGCAGTGTCTAATCATGTGACCACCACACAGGTTATGTGATCCCTGGTATCCAGGTAACAGTAGTTTATTGAGAAGCAGAACTTCTCCATTATTACTACCTGCAGCAGTGTCTAATCATGTCTTTCAATGTCTTTGGAGAAGATGCCACACATTTTTCTTTTACTTCATTTTTCTCTGTTTTAAAGGTAAGTTTATTAACAACATCCTAGAAACAGTTGCAATTTTTTTTTTTTTTTTACAGCTAACTTTATTAATAACATTACATCACCTAGACGAAGAGACGGCAGTAATGTAAGGAAATCCACACAGTGAAGAAGCTGCTGGAATTATGCTAATTTAGTTACCCCATAGCTGTCATATAACCTTTTAACTTACTGAATGCCAGGAGATAACATGACATTTGTGTGGCTGTTTGTTTATTCTATGCAGCTATTCCATAAGAGCCATTACTATGAACAGGAACTTGGGCTGTACGAGCTTCCTTCTCAAACCACATAGGTATAAAGGAGGTATATAAGAAGACTTTTAATAAATGTATATCAGAAAATTGCATGATTTCCTATTATATACATAATAAAAAGTAAACAATTTAAAGTGGAAAACCCCTTCAACTTCATGACGACCAATCATTGACTTTAAACGTATAGGTGGTGGGTTTTTTTCATCTCTGCAGCATGATTCTGTAACGAGAGTGCAGCTGTACACTAATTGTGCAGCTGTGCGAGTGGAGAGCTGGCTGTCAACGCTGTCTGTCCACTGAGAAGACAGTGACGGATTATTACCATTCCTGCCTTATTGATCACTATGTACACAGCTCTCAATGAGTGTTGTATGCACAGATAGGTAGGAAGCCTCCAGGCTCCCTACTTCCTGGTACCGGCTCAGCTCTGTAATAAGTAAGGTTGTTTCCCCATGTTTTCTGCTGTAACTAGGGCTAATGTATCAGCTCCAGTTACTGGTGAAATCAGAAGAAAAAAGTTTTTTACCTAATAGGAAGGCACAATATTTAAAATAAAATAGAAAAATAAATACACACAAGTAATAAAATATTATTAAAATACTCAGCCCAAAGCACAACTTCTGTCCCTGCCTGCGACAACCCGAAAGCTTTATATCACCTATATATAAATGTTTGTGGTGGAAAAATGACACAACAACAAAAATTATTTTAGCGCTACTATTGCTGTTGAAAAAAAGATGTGAAAAACAGGTTTTATTCAACTTTTTCCCCTCATATTATTAACCCCTTAACGACCTTGGGCGTATGAGTACGTCCCAGGGCCGCTAAGGGGCTTTGCAGGGGGATGGCTCCGCGACCCCCCCGCACAGCCGGCGGGTGTTAGCAGCTGATCGCAGCTAACACCCGGCAGTAACAGCGCTGGCGGGTGGCTCCGCCCACTGGCGCTGTTTAACCCATCAGACACTGCGGCAAAGATGGCCGCGGCGTCTGAATGAACGCCGATCGGTGCCGCGCACCGATCGGTACGGTCATCGGCACCAGCGCCGGTCCGACGACCAGGCATGGTGGTGGGGAGCCTTGTGAAGACTCCCATCACTTACTCTGGCCGATTTGCCCCACTTCCGTCCGCAGACAGGAAGTGGGGAAACCGCCATCTTTGTACACCATAATGCATTGCCTGTGCAATGCCTTAGGTTGTATTAACAAATGCGCCCCCTAGTGGTCAAGCACCATAGGGAGACTAAATGTTACAGTAAAAAAATAAATAAAGTTTTAAAGTACAAAAAAAAAAAGTATTAAAAGTTCAAATCACCCCTCTTTCCCCATTTTACAAATAAAATCATTAAAATAATAAAAAAGTTACACATATTTGGTATCGCCGTGTCCGAAAAAGTCCGATCTATAAAAATATAACATCATTTATCCCGTACGCTGAACACCGCAAAAATTGCGTTTTTTGGTCATTTTACATCACTCAAAAAATGGAATAAAAATTATCAAAAAAGTCGCATGCATTCCAAACTGCTAGCGATAAAAAGTACCCTTCAGCCCGCTAAAAAGTGCCCCCTCACTGACGACCGTAGGTGTTAGTACAAAAAAGTTATTGGTCGCACAAAATGGCGCCGTGGCGCAAATGTCAAAAATAGAAAATGTTTGGAATTTTTTTATGGTACCAAAACATAACGTAAACCCTACATGTTTGGTATTGCCGTATGCGTAACAACCTGTAGAATACAGATAATACATTATATTTACCGAAGATTGAACGTCGTAAAAGCAAAACCCCCGCAAACATGGCGAAAATACATTTTTTTTTCACAATTTGTCCCACTTGGGATTTTTTTGCGGATTACCAGTATATTCTATAGTATAGTTAATAATAGTGAAAGTACATCTTGTCCCTCAAAATAAAAGCCCTCATGTGTCTATGTAGGTGGAAAAATAAAAAAGTTATGGCTTTCAGAAGGCGAGGAATGAAAAACGAACGTGTCACCAAAAAAAAACCGCCTGGTCTGTAAGGGGTTAATAAAGAAAATCTAAGGTAAAAAAAAACAATAGATCCTAATGTATCACGGAGAAAAGTTGAAAAACATCAGTATTGTAAGGGTATGTTCACACGGCATAATTTCAGTGCACATTTCGCCTCATATTTGCGCTCTAATACAGGCGAGATGTGTGCCTAAATTACGGTAATTCATAGTTCTCATAGCGAACTATGGATTACGTCTCGCTCCCCCGCACGTACAATAAGATCGTGTTGTACGCGTGGGGAGATAAGTGATACGTCAAATATTCACGCCGCCGGTCCCCCGTGCTGCAGGAGTACGCGCGTATTTGCGCGAGCTCCCGAAACACACGATGTACTGCAGCGCGTACTGTATGCGCCGCAGTACATCATGTGAACATACCCTAACTGAGTGTGAGAAAGTGTTAGGCTAAATCTCCACAGCATCGGACAAAAAAACCTCCGCAAGTCGACCATTTTTTTTCCAATGCATGACCGCGGTTGTTGTCACATTTAGCGCAAAAAATGTGGTCAGTTCTCGTTTTTTGCCATTGGCCCATCCAATTGATTGTATGGGAAGATGCCGAAAAGACTGAAAGCGTCGGCGTATTATACAATATGTTGTGTATTACGCCTGCTCCATAAGACGAGCAGAAAAAAAAATGACCTGTAGTAGACTACAGGTTCTTGTTCACACACTCTGGATGCTACCTGGTGGTCACAATAATGTGACTCCACAATGTATATCACATCAGCGTCACATATGCCATCATACCACCAGCTACAAGATGAAAACGTTAGACTGGATAAAAAATATATAACAGTAGTAGTATTAAGAAATTTAATAGTTTTAAGATTATTTTACTGTTCCTCATAGACCATATAATCTGGGTCTTAATTAGATGGCGTCTAGATGAATATATTGCAGGTATAAATGACACTTGTAGAATTTATTACCATGTTGTTATCTTATGAACCTTAATGTTTTTCTCTTCAACACCCTCCAGGACATGTTAGTATATGTTAAAATTATTTTGTTGCACATTATGTTACAAAGATAACTTGCAAGTTACAAGGTAACAAGTCAGGGTCTCTTCTCATCACATTTCTTCTGCACATTTAATATATACAGTATGTTTGTATAGCCTAACACTACACATCTATATATACATACTGTATATACAGTGTAATGTTCCTCTAAGTCTTGTGAATCCAAAATGATTATACAGTTGCAATATTTTGACTGATTTCTTTTCAGATAGCATGTTCTTTAAGAATATGGCAGCTTTCTGTGAAATTTGGCAGAAAAATAAATTGGCACCGCCTTTTCTGACAATGGCAGTAGTGTAGTTATGAGGGGTACAAGAAAAGCAAAGCTCCCAAAGGCCGCCGTTGGTACTGCCTAGCCAAAGTGTGAAACAAAAGAGGGGGTGCTGCCACTAGCTGCTCTTCCTCCCTTGTTTTGCAGGTTTGGTTAAAAGAATGACGTCACTCTGCCTGTATCAGGCACAAACCAGAACAGTGAGGTTTTCGGAGTGTATATGAGAAGAGGTGATTATTATTTCTACAGAGGTTAGCTACATACCTACCTACCTACCTACTGTGGGGGCCCTATAAATATACCTATTGAGGAGGCCTATGTACATATCTACTGAGCTGCCTATATGCCTAGCTAATAGGGGCTTATATACCTATCTACTGTGGGACTATTTACCAACCTACCTACTGATCAGACCTGTATACCTACCTACCTACCCACCTACCTACCTACCTACCTACCTACCTACCTACCGGGAGGCCTATATACTTACTTACCTACTGAGGGGACCTATATACCTATTGAGGGGGCATATATCCCTACTTAATGTAAGGTCTATATACCTACCTACTGATGGGTCCTATATACCTACCTGACTAGTAAGGGCCCTACCTGGTTAAATGTAGGAAGGAAACCAGCTCCAAGTCCAGGTGCGGCAAAAATATATATAAAAACCTTCTTTATTTTGAAGCAAGTTAAAAATCACTTATTGGACATAAATCACAATACATATAGCTCCTTTGGGTGATAAGCATAACGTTGCTGGCGCATTTCAGATGTGATGCCAAATTGTTCATAGAGTATGCCAATAAAAATTCTATGAGTCTTGGGTTCACTTTCCAACTTGAGCCTGTGACAATTAAATTTCTGGTTGTGACCCTGATGGGTGGAGTGTTGGGGTTGAGGTCAGAAAGTCAATGGCAAGAAATTCAACTCTATTGGCCAGTTCGTGCCATCCTAGGCATGTGCTGGCGAATGTCCCCTTTGGAGAATTGGTGAGGCTGAAGATAAATTGTACCTCTGACCAGCTCTATCCACAATATGAGAATTAGGCTTGTAGTAGATTTAAAATAAGACAGTATACATACGGATAAGAACATTCAAACAGAAAAAAAATTAGCTACAATGCTCAATCTGATTTATTGAAAAATGAAAACATTAATAAGAACAGAGTAGGAGAGGTAATTAGGCTATCAGTTACTTTCTCCACAGCATATAGTCTGTGATTCACCAAAACAATCTCAATTATAAAAAAAAAAACACTTGCCCATGCTATATCTTACAGAATTACGGAAGTCAAATTTGTGCCGGGAAGAGCACCTACTCTAGGGTCTATGCTGTCCCCAAGTTTACTTGAGATCCAGAAAAATTCAGACAGGTCTTGGTTGCACACAAAAGGTTCTATAGATGGGGACATAAACCTGCATGACCTGCCATTCCACCAAAACTTCCCAAATATCTTCATCTGCCAGCAATTGTAACATCTGTAAGATACAGATTACATTAATTGTAATAGTAAATTTGTGATTTACCTTATGAGATGTAACACATGCAATCTCCATTATGTTTTATGCACGTCTGGCCCACTCAAAATCCGAATTAGAAGGCATCTGTCTGACGCAATCTGTGGCGACTGTTTTAAGTCGTCAGCGGTTTCGCTTCATTTCCAGGATATACGTGCGGGGGACATAAGCACTTTTATATTCACAGGCATAGAGAAGGTGTCCAAATCCAAAAGGGGAGGAGACTTGTATCGTAAGTTGAGGGTCCAGGTGGATATTTGATCTGGACACTAGGGCTCCTAATGGACTTAACATTTATATAGCATATTTGTATTGATGTAATCTGTCACGGTTGAAGGTAGTGGATCCTCTGGACCACCGCAAGCGATGGCGTAAGTCATGGCAGGGAGCGGAATCTAAGTAGGTCCCGGTTTTAACCAGAGCCCGCCGCAAAACGGGATGGACTTGCTGCAGCAGGAGTCTACCAGGTCGCTACCTCTGACGTGACTTGCTTGCGGAGGCAGCCGAGGTGTAGCGTAGTACAAAATCGGAAGGCAAGCTCGTAGTCAGGGACAGGCAGGTTGGTCAGGGCAGGCGGCAAGGTTCATGGTCGTGGACAGGCAGCAAGGTCAGGGCAGGCGGCAAGATTCGTGTTCGAGGGACGGAGGCAAACGGTACGGTACACGGTAATCAGAGCAAGACTTAGGAACACTTTCCCAATAGGCAATGGGCACTAAAAGATCCGGCAAGGGCATCAGGAAGAGGCTGGCAGCGGCTGGCAATACCCAATTACCGCTGGCCCTTTAAATTTAACAGAGCCGGCGCGCCTGCGCGCCCTAGGGAGCGGGGACGAGCACGCCGGGGGACAGGAGCAGCAGCGGGAGCATGGACGGGTAAGTGAGCCGGGACTCGGCTGAAGGAACAAGCGCATCCGCTGCCCAACATGCGGGCAGCGGCGCCGCCAGACTGGGTGGCACGGGTGCACCTGTGAACCGGGTTGAGGGTCGCAGGGGCACCTGAGACATAATCCATAGTAGGATCACATAGCTTACAAGTAAGCATTCTCTTTGTGGATACTTTTATCAATTTGTTTCTTTTGTCCTCTTTCTTTTATGATATGTGTCACATGTGAGTTATATAGTAGTTACTTTGTTTGTATTTGTTACCTCCTTAGATCTTTCTGATTGGCAGTTTGGTGCGCATGTGACCATTTTTGGGTGTGTATAAAAGTCTTTGGACATTTCCTAATTCACATGCTACAATTAAAGGAGTTTTGCCAAGAAGTGATTTCCTTAGTTAACAGGCTGCCACTGTCCTCTTCAGTCTTGTAAAAAGGGGCGTTGTGTTCCTGTATTTAAAAAAACAAATGCCTCCTCCGTGATGTCATCACAACACCTCCCATGCACGCTCCCAAGGCTGATATTCAGTCAGCCTGTAGCGTGAGAAACTCTGAGGTCTAGCTGAGCAAACATGGTATTTGGCTAAACCACAGAGGAGAACTCTGTATTGTGCACAAGCTATATAGGTTTTAATTTCTCCCTCTTAGCTACTCAGGAGAAAGATAAGATCTGAGCAGGCAGCCTTCACTGACTACTGCAGGGTGGAGGGAGGAGGGCAAGCAGGAAGCTGAGTGCATGTTTACTTATATAATTACATTACAGTGATTCTCCAGGTTCTCTCCTACACAAAGTGAAAGGCTGTGTAGGAACCTTAGAGAGCCATTGTATTGTTAGCAGACGAAGTAGTGGTGGGGGTGTGACTGAGAGAAGCAGAGCTAGTGCGCATGCCCAGTAGCTCTGCTCTGCTCTCCCCCTCTCTTCAAAGCTCATTCCAGTGCCCTGCCATCCTGCCATCAGATCAGAAGTGCAAACAACGAAAGCACGGCCAGCCAGGAGGTGGCCAGAGATAATGTAAACAAGCACTAAACAAATGGAAATTACATAAGGCCGCAGCTGTGACAGGCTACATTTTTTTAATCACATATATTTAGAAAAGTGATTAAATACCCATCTTGGAGGATCCCACGTCAACATTAGATTGTGGCAAAACCCCTTTAAGGATGTCTTCTTGCATCTGAAATGCGTCAGAAACGTTATGCTTACCACCTAAAGGAGCTATATTCAAAGTGATTTATGTCCTCTAAGCGATTTGTACTGGCTTAAAAATAAAAAAAGATTGTTATATATAATTTTGCCGCACTTGGACTTGGACTTGAGCTGGTTTCGTACCTGCATTCATGTTGTTCTTGGGGCATTAAGTCTTGTCTCCTTCAGGTGGCTAAGGTCCCAGGTGAGCTGATCATACCTAGGCTTTTTGTTCATTCCCTACCTACTTATATGGGGCACCATCCTACCTACCTATCAGGGGCCCTACCTACCTACCTACCTACCAAATGAGAGCCTAACATCCTTCTTATCTAATAGGGGCCCACCTTTTAAAGGCCAGCCTACATAATGGGGACTAACCTTTTTACCTAATCAGGGGACTACCTATTTAATGGTGGATGTATCTACCTGATGGGGTGCCTACCTATTTATCTAATAGGGGCTTACATACCTAACGGGGGCCTACATACCTAATGTGATCTTACATACAGTATATCCCATGCAACGAAGATTGTGGATGACTTTGGTCTTCATTCAGATAATGGTAGGTGTTAAAAGTGTTAAAGTCCTATGTGGTGTCGCAAATCCAAGAAATGGCATAGATTCCTTGGTTTCTGCTCTAATGTGTCCTGCCTAATCAACAGGGGGACCTGCCCCGCAGAGGTACCCATATTCTATGGCGGCTGTCCGTAAATAATTCATTATGCTAAATATTTATTGATCCCTTTAAATTTGTTCCAAGAATTGCTTCAAACATGTTTCCCCATAAAATGAAAGCATATATGGGAAATGGAGCATAATCTAAAAGGCAATCCAAGTGTGGAATGGAAGAATACTCATCATATACACATCCACTGTCCAGCTCTACATATAAAACAGTCTTTCTGGATTTTTAATCTGAATCTGTTGACCAGTGGTAGGGTTTTCATGACAGGAAGAGACCTAATGAAGGCACCTAGGTCTGCCATCTGAGTACATCTACTAGACCTTGGATGCCAGCACTATACTGACAGGCAAGTAACACTACAATTAGAAGTGCAGTGTATTATATAAGCAATCAAGAAAATGCATAGTCAAGTCACCTAGTTGGACTTAAATACGATGAGTGAAAATGTTAAACACTAAGAAATTAAAGATCGAAAATAGTTTTGTTTTTTAACAATAATTAAAATACCGTGATCTCTTGGGTTTCAATGGCCTCAGGATACAATATTTTCAACATACGATGGTCTTTACTGGGACATTGTATGTGAAACCACACCCACCCTTTAGGCAAGAGCCACACAGCATAGGACAGAAAATGTAGAGAAAACCAAATCCTGAAACCGTTCATAAAACTTAGTAAAAAAACTCAGAAAAAATTGTAGTTTTTTCGGCAATTTTAGTTTTTTGTTGCCTTTTTTGTCATATTTTTGACAAAGTTTTCTGGACATTTTTTTTAACAGTTTCAGTCAGTGTAGTAATGTATGCACAATTTTAACCCCCCTGGGCGGTTTTTCAGTGAACACGCCGACAAAAAAACGTGATATAAGGTGGCCAAACTATTTCTGTAGTAGTATATGGCCAAACTGCCAGACTACTTCTGTAGCAATTTTTGCGCTGGACGCCGTCATTCTTTACAACATGTTTCTAAAACCTCCGGTGCCAGAAAACAAGCAGACTAAAGCTTGTGTTAAAGTCTCTGTGATTGTCATTCAGTCGGATTTTTGGCAGTTTCAAAATACTAAAACTGCTGAAAATCCGACCGTTTTTGTTTGCTGTGTAGACATAGCCTCAGAGTATTCAAAATAAAATGTGATCAAAAAGTCTTGTGATTCCTACAATGGTGTCAATGAAAATGCCAACTCATCCCACAAAACAAATGTCCTCACACACTTCCAGCAAAAAAAAAAAAGAAAGCTACAGCTTTCAGTATATGGTGACTCAAAAGCAAATTTTTTTTTTTATTTATAAAAAATGAATTTAATTTTGCAAAATTAAAACATAAACAACTATATAATTTTACTTTGATTATAAAGCACAGTGAAAAAAAAAATACACAGCAAACAATTTATAGACTTTCTGTTCTTTTTCCTTTCCTATTTTTTTTTAAAAAAAAGTAAGTTTACATGTTATTTTCCTCAAAACTCTATAAAAATGCACTTGTCCTGCCAGAAACAAGCCTTCCTACAGCTATGTTAACAGAAAAAAATAATTAATGGCTATTGAAAGGTGAGGATGAAAAAATGTAAAAATTTACTGCATCTTGAAGGCCCAAATTATCCTCATTCTTAGGAGTTAAAGCATTTTCTCTGTACTCTGCAGGGCAATTTGTTCACTTTCTTCATTAATTTTGTTTGAAAAGTCTTCAAGAACTAATTCTTGAATTATCTCTGAACTTCCACGCATTTGACACTTTGTCCACTTTGCTCGGTTTCTAGCACATACATTGAGCGGGAGCTGGTATAAAATATCAAACAGGATACACTGTCTGGCCTGACATTTTCTCATCCCTTGGAGAAACAGGGTACTTCTCGAGCTGTTCTCCATTAAGATGCATCACAAAGTATCAGTGACATTAGGACAAGCTCTCCTGACTTCGCACATCAGCGCGCTATTTCCCTCCTGTTACCAAGCGGCCATAAAATCCCGCAGCATAAACTGTGATTGATGCCGAGGCCTCACTGAGGTTTTTGTCATTTCAGGCCTGGCATGAGGTCAACATTTTTTTTTTGTAAAGTAACGTTTCTTGTAAGAGATGAGTGCACTGTACAGAGTAGAGATACTTAATATCTTTATACACTTCCAGTCCCCGAAAGCCTCTGGAACAGTGCACTTTAACCTCGGACCTGCCATGTTGATTTCCTACAGTTATTCCTAGCCTAGGGCTATTACAGTGGAATCAATCAATCAGTGTCATCTGTATTGATAAAGTTACAACGCTTCTCTGTGAATTGTTCCTGTGTTCCAGGCCCTCATTAATAGGATATGGAATGTTTGTTTTCTGAGCCAAAGGATGCTGCATTGCTAGGTCTAAAAGTAGACTGATATAACCCTTCAAGGACATTGTGAAATGTAGGGCATCAATTGTATAGACATACTTTTGGTATCCATACGTTCAAAACCTGCATCGCTGGTAGTAGGGATGATTAGTACAACGATTATATAGAATCCCATGGTCTTCTATTTTTCGCTATTTCTGCTATTTCAGTACTTTTTCTGGAATGTTCTTTACTTATGTTCAGTTATTTAGTAATGTGGGACCAAGTCCATATTTACAAAAAGTCTTCCAGTTTTGCCTCCACACATTCTGATAAGCATTTATTTATTAGGGTATGTGCACACAGCGTGTTGAGTCCGTATGAACATACGTTTTTAGATGTGTGTTTGGATCCATCTGTCAGACCCTAAACGGACCCAAACATTAATCTAATAAACAGCAGTGTGATTTTCAATTGTTTTCAATGTAAAACACGTGTCGGTGTTCACATGAGTGATCACTGATGCGTGTTTAATTGCGTCTTACGGATCTATCTTTTAGATCCGTTCTAAGAATTGACATGTCAATTCTTGATCCAGAAGACGCAGCAGGAGTCCTATTTAAAAGTATAGGGTGCGATCCTGCTGCAGCCATCACACATCCAAACACACAGCTGCGTGTTTTGATTATGTGTTGGATCCGTTTTGGTTCCGATCGATGCTGTGTTTTTTTTTATGCGATTTTTGGATCCAAAACGGATCCAAAAAAAAAACGTGTGAACACCCCCTTAAAATGCTTATGCTGCAATTGGAGGCCCGTGTTATTTACAAGCAGTGTCGGACTGGGGGGTCTGGGGCCCACAGGGAAGTTGATCTTGGGGCCCACCCTACTGTACATGAAAATATTACCGGCGTCTCAGCCATAAATGCGCCCATTTTACCACATAATACAGTGTGCAAAACAGAACTATATTGTGTAGTACAATAGCAAGTGAGTCACATATCTGTATCTCACACATCTGTCAGTCTAACATCATAGGCACATGGCTAAGTAGCTCCACAATATCTCCCTCCACCCACATTAAATATCTCCCTCCACCCACATACAATATCTCCCTCCACCCACATACAATATCCCCTCCACCCACATACAATATCCCCCTCCACCCACATACAATATCCCCCTCCACCCACATACAAAATCCCCCTCCACCCACATACAATATCCCCCTCCACCCACAAACAATATCCCCCACCACCCACATACAATATCCCCCGCCCACCACAAACAATATCCCCCTCCACCCACATACAATATCCCCCTCCACCCACATACAATATCTCCCTCCACCCACATACAATATCCTCCTCCACCCACATATAATATCCCCTCCACCCACATACAATATCCCCTCCACCCACATACAATATCCCCTCCACCCACATACAATATCCCCCTCCCTGCTTCCCTTGGTCCCGCACCGCACCACCTTCTAAAATAAACACCAGCAAGAAAGAAAGTCTAACTCCTATCACAGGGTCAAGTGTTCCCTCACTTTTACAATCAGGGACACATGTACACTACCACTATACTAATGCCAATATAACCTACAACACTGCCATAGGGAGACAACATGGAGGTCAGACACCAGCTCAGGTATAACCTACAACACCGCCATATAGAGACCACATAGTAGGTCAGACCCCAGCTCAGTATAACCTACAACACCACCATATAGAGACCACATAGAGGTCAGACACCAGCTCGGTCACATCACATTACAGTGAAAACAACACATGATCCAATATAGAAGTAAAATAACCCCTGAAATCAGGGACTCACCGGAGATGTCCTATCTGAGGAGTCGTTCTCTTCTCTTGAGTCGTTCTTTTCCCTTCTCTTCTGCATCCGTTCCACGCCGCCATGAGGACTTGTCCCGGCCACAACTCATCCCTGCAGAAATTACACACAAATATCAGAATCCTCACTTTTCACAGCATCTCTTTACCTATTCCAACCTCTGTACAAACTGCCCAGGGGTGGGAGAGCAGGTACAAGCCATAACTTAGAAGCCTAGTATCCTAGTATCCACGGGTGGGTAGGTAAACAGCCCCCATGTAGATAAGCAGGCCCCAGTTAGGAAAGTAGATAGGCTACAGTTAGGTTGGTGGGTCCCAGTTAGGTAGGCTGTAGGTAGGTGGTTTCCCCCAGTTAGGTAAGCTGTAGGTAGTTAGGTCCCCTTTATATAGGCTGCAAGCAGTTAGGTAGTATACAGGCAGTTAGGGCCTCCTTTAGGTAGTATACAGGCAGTAAGGGCTTCCCTTGAAGTAGTATACAGGCAGTTAAGGCCTCCTTTAGGTACTATACAGGCAGTTAGGGGTCTCTTTTAGGTAGTATACAGGCAGTTAGGGCCCCTTTAGGGAGTATACAGGTAGTTAGGGGCCTCCTTTAGCTAGTGTGCAGGAAGTCAGGTCCCCCCCCTCCTTTAGCTACTGTGGAGGTAGTCAGGGCCCCCTTTAGTATTTAGGTAGTCAGGGCCCCCTCTAGGTAGTCAGGGCCCCCCTTTCATTAGCCAGGGCCCCCTTTGTAGTCAGGGCCCTCCTTTCATTAGCCAGGGCCCCCTTTGTAGTCAGGGCCCCCCTTTCATTAGCCAGGGCCCCCCTATGTAGTCATGGCCCCCCTTTCATTAGCCAGGGCCCCCCTTTAGGGTAACTAGGGCTCCCCTTTAGGGTAACCAGGGCCCCCTTAAGGTAGTCAGGGCCCCCTTAAGGTCGTCAGGGCCCCCTTAATGTAGTCAGGGCCCCCTTAAGCAGCCAGGGCCCCTTTAAGGTAGTAGGGCCCCTTTTAAGCAGCCGGGCCCCCCTTTTAGGTAGTCAGGGCCCCCCTTTAGGTAGTCAGGGCCCCCTTAAGCAGCCAGGGCCCCCTAAATGTAGTCAGGGCCCCCTTAAGCAGCCAGGACCCCCTTTAGGTAGTCAGGGCCCCCTTAAGCAGCCAGGGCCCCCTTAATGTAGTCAGGGCCCCCTTAAGCAGCCAGGGCCCCCTTAAGCAGCCAGGGCCCCCTTTAGGTAGTCAGGGCCCCCTTAAGCAGCCAGGGCCCCCTTTAGGTAGTCAGGGCCCCCCTTAAGCAGCCAGGGCCCCCTTTAGGTAGTCAGGGCCCCCCTTAAGCAGCCAGGGCCCCCCTTTAGGTAGTCAGGGCCCCCCTTAGGTAGTCAGGGCCCCCTTAAGCAGCCAGGGCCCCATTAAGCAGCCAGGGCCCCCTTAAATTAGACAGGGCCCCCTTTAGGTAGCCAGGGCACCCTAGAGGAATGCACGGCCCCCTTTATGTAGCACGGGTCCCCTTTTGTCGCCAGGGCCCCCTTTAGGTAGTCAGGGTCCCCCTTTAGGTAGTCAGGGCCCCCTTAAGCAGCCAGGGCCCCCTTAAGCAGCCAGGGCCCCCTTTAGGTAGTCAGGGCCCCCCTTAAGCAGCCAGGGCCCCCTTTAGGTAGTCAGGGCCCCCTTAATCAGCCAGGGCCCCCTTTAGGTAGTCAGGGCCCCCTTAAAGTAGCCAGGGGCCCCCCTTAAAGTAGCCAGGGGCCCCCCTTTAGGTAGCCAGGGCCCTCTTAAGTAGTCAGGGGCCCCCCTGAAGTAGCCAGGGGCCCCACTGTTAGCCAGGGGCCCCCTGAAGTAGCCAGGGCCCCACTGTTAGCCAGGGCCCCCTGAAGTAGCCAGGGGCCCCCCCTGTTAGCCAGGGCCCCCCTGAAGCAGCCAGGGGCCCCACTGTTAGCCAGGGGGCCCCCTGAAGCAGCCAGGGCCCCCTGAAGCAGCCACGATCCCTACTGGTAGCAAAAAAAAAATTAACAAACATCCACTTACCTGGCTCCAGCTCCCGCTCCTGGCCGCCCCGAGCTGCCGCCGGCCTCTAGTGCCGCCCTGCATAGGCGGCGCGGTGATGTGACGTCACCGCGCGCCTACGTCAGCAGTAGGGGCCGGCGCCTGGCAGGTTGAAGGCCTAGCGTCTTCAGCCTGTCAGGGAGATCAGCGGAGCGCAGCGCTAGTGGCGCTGCGCTCCGCTGACACACGCGCAGCCCGGGAGTCGGGGACATTAGTCCCGGCTACGGGCCGGTCTCTGAGCTCTCGGGACGCAGGTCCCGGCGTGCAGAGACCGGATGCTGCGGACGGGCCCCGGGGAGCGACGGCACTGCCTCCGGGGCCCACAGCGGCTTGGGGGGGGGGCCCACCGGGGGATTCCCCGGTCCCCCGGCGGCCCAGTCTGAGCCTGTTTACAAGATAAGTTGCACATTTTTTGGCCACATTTCAAACACTCATCCTATTTATCATCATATAACTCATGTGCATTAGTATGGGGAAGAAAGGTGATTTGAGTGCCTTTGAACGTGGCATGGTTGTTGGTGCCAGAAGGGCTGGTCTGAGTATTTCAGAAACTGCTGATCTCCTGGGATTTTCACGCCCAACCATCTCTAGGGTTTACAGAGAATGGTCCGAAAAAGAAAAAACATCCAGTGAGCGGCAGTACTGTGGGCGGAAATGCCTTGTTGATGCCAGAGGTCAAAGGAGAATGGGCAGACTGGTTCGAGCTGATAGAAAGGCAACAGTGTCTCAAATAGCCACCCGTTACAACCAAGGTAGGCAGAAGAGCATCTCTGAACGCACAGTATGGCGAACTTTGAGGCAGATGGGCTACAGCAGCAGAAGGACCACCACCGGGTGACCACTCCTTTCAGCTAAGAACAGGAAACATGAGGCTCCAATTTTGCCCAAGCTCATCGAAATTGGACAGTAGAAGATTGGAAAAACGTTGCTGGTCTGATGAGTCTCGATTTCTGCTGCGACATTCGGATGGTAGGGTCAGAATTTGGCGTCAACAACTTTGAAAGCATGGATCCATCCTGCCTTGTATCAATGGTTCAGGCTGGTGGTGGTGGTGTCATGGTGTGGGGAATATTTTCTTGGCACTCTTTGGGCCCCTTGGTACCAATTGAGCATCGTTGCAACACCTTGTGGAATCTATGCCACGAAGAATTGAGGCAGTTCTGAAGGCAAAAGGGGGTCCAACCCGTTACTAGCATGGTGTTACCTAATAAAGTGGCCGGTGAGTGTATATATCTATACATATATATATATATATATATATATATATATATATATATATAATTTTATATATATATTATATATATATATATATTATATATATATATACAGTTGAAACCAGAAGTTTCCATACACTATATAACAAGACACATATGCATGTTTTTCTCACTATCTGACATAAAATCAGAATAAACCTTACCCGTTTTAGATCAATTAGGAACCAAAATTATTTATATTTGCCAAATGCCAGAATTATGAGAGAGAGATTTTTTAAGGCATTTTTATTACTTTCTGCAAAGTAATAAAAGTCAGAAGTTTACATGCACTAGGATTACTATGCCTTTAAACAATTTGGAGCAGCCCATATGATGATGTCATGTCTTTGGAAGGTTTATTGACAACATCTGAGTTAATTAGTGACACAGCTGTGGATGCATTTTATGTGGCAATACTGCAGCAACATCTCAAGACAACAGCCAGGAAGTTAAAGCGGAAATTGGTCTTTCAAATGGACAATGACCCGAAGCATACTGCCAAACTGGTTACAAAGTGGCTTAAAGGGGTGTTATCGTTTGAGCTGCTCGTGCTGTCCAGCTAATTTTCTCAGATTGAGTTTGAAATACAGGGGCGTGTCTCTCCTCCCAGGAGGCGTGTCTCCCCTCACTGAAGAACTGTGACATCATCATTTTGTTTAAAGCAGGGGATGCAGAAGGTTGTCTGGATATAACAGCTCTGTAGCCTCCTGCCTGCAGCCTTGAGGCTCCAACTCCAGCAAGCAACTGTCATATGTCTTAGTTTACACACAACTGAAAGCCAGCAGCTGTTAAGATCTCTGCTTCCTGTCAGTGACATGTGAGTGAAAATGATGGGTGGAGAAGCAAATCAGCTTTCAGAGAAGGCCCTGCTCATCTTGTAACTGACTTGGGCTGGTGGTGCAGTGAGTAGAGCAGTGATAGACTTATTGTTTCTACAATGAAGGGGTTTGGAGTTCTAGTCCCTCACAGGGTATATTTTTTTTTTCCCCTAAATTCTACACATATGTAGAGAGACCTAAAATATATATGTTAATCTCTATAATGATATATATACACATACAGGGCTCCCCTATATCATTTCTCATCCCCCAGAATATATGCATTGTATCATGTATGTTGGAAGTGCTTGGTGTGACTTCAAGGATGGGACACTATATAGGGGAGCTTTGTGTGTGTATATGAATAAAATTATAGATGTTCACACATATATTTTCATATCTTTACATATGTGTACAAATTTTAAATAAAAAAAAACAAAACACTACTGATGGAACTTGAACTCCTAACCTCTGTCTTGTAGGGCTGATCACCTAAGCACTACTCTATATAAGTAGCTCATGCAGACACAGTGTTGAATCCTTATGTTATACAATACAGGTGATGACGTCATAAGGAGGTGGGGCTTGCATTCGATCTGAGGAACAGAACGCCTTCTTTTCCAAGTAGCAGCTTAAGGACTGGATCTGTGAGGAGGTGAATCAACCTCTCGGCAAAAGCCCCTTAAACAGGCAGTAATTGCCCAGAACATTGACCCTAAAGCTGGGAGATGTACATAGAGCCAGCAGACTTTGGTTTCACTATCGATTTTAACAGCTCAGAGGGGAGTAAACACAGAGTGTGCAAACAGCCAATCACAGCGCAGGGGGCGTGGCCGGGGTGTTTCCTGTCTAGGGGCGTATCCCAACAGGCTGAATGAAATGTCAACCAGCCAATCACAGTGCAGGAGGCGTGTCTATGGTGCCAGAATCGACCCAGGGGCGTTCTGACCCAGCAACAGCAGAAATAAAAGACAGTTTTACAGAGATGCTTATATCTGCTAAACCAAGTGACAGAGGTAATGCAACCCAATTACAAAAGTGCTTATTTTTACTGTCCCCATAATCTGAGACATGATCTTTGTAACGATAAAACCCCTTTAAGGATAACCAAGTCAATGTTTTGAAGTGGTCATCACAAAGCCCTGATCTCAGTCCTATTTATGTGCAAAGCTGAAAAGACAGGTGCGAGCAAGGCAACCCACAAACATGGCTCATTTCTGTCAGGAGGAATTGGCCAAAATGCCTACCAACTATTGTGAGAAGCTTGTGGAAGGATATCCAAAAAGTTTGACCCAAGTCATACAGTTTAAGGGCAATGCTACCAAATACTAATGAAATGTATGGAAACTTTTGACTTTGCAGAAAGTAATAAAAATGCCTTAAAAATTCTGTCTCTCTCATTATTCTGTCATTTGGCAAATATAAATAATTTTGGTTCCTAATTGAACTAAAACGGGGAAGGTTTATTCTGATTTCATGACAGTTAGTGAGAAAAACATGCATATGGGTCTTTTTATATAGTGCATGTAAATTTCTGGTTTCAACTGTATCTCTGTTCCCAGAGCTGGCCCCTCCCAATCTTCTATTGACATACCGTCTCTTCCAAACGAGCAGTGGTCTGGTGCCTCTCTATAACATCAATGTTCAGAGGTGACATGCCTGTTTGAAAGCAACCATGGAGAGCCAGCACTGGATCGAGGACCAGAGTTAGCTGAGTATAGGCTTTTTTATGGGGCCCTTAGAGCATTATATAAACTTTTTTTATACGACATGGAAAACCCTTTTAACCTAAATGATACCGTATATTATTATGCGTGTTTTTATATGTATGGGGTTGTGTGTATCAAATGTATTCTTCTTGTTTACTTTTATTAAATAGAAATCAGTGGTGCAGCTAAAGGCTTTTGTGCCCTGATGCAAAATCTCAGCTTGGGCCCTCCTACCCCTGGACAATGGCTGTGGACCACTATTTTTTAACAACAGGTTCCCTAGTGGCATGACAAATGTCTGTGGTGTAGTGTGCCGTGAAAAATATTTCTACACAAAGGGATTGTCCAACAATTAATTTGAAATAGTGCCAGGCGGTGGATAGAAATAAAAACAAGTTATACAGTCAAAACAACTATCCCCCATAATTCTTTGTGGGATGAACAGGAAAAAATGCATTTGCATTTTTGTTTTTTTGGGTTTATTTTTTGTTGGCGTTTACACTAAACAGTTTAATTATATGTTATTCTGTAGGTCAGTAAGTATACAAAAGCAAACAAATACCATCACATTATCACTGCATGCGACTAATACCATCATAATGTTACTGACCAAACCAGTAAGCCATAACCAATATTACCAATAACAACAATATATCAAGACCAGTTATACCACCACATATAACCATGTTTTACCACTACATAGGGCCTAATACCATCATACTACTACAGACCAAATCAAAATACCAAGACCAATATTGCCAAATAACACTACCACATATCACCATAAAAAGACTGAACGAAAACATTGTATTGTTACTGAATGTAAACCATTACACTAAGACCAATATTAGTACCATACAGTGACCATATAATGGTAGATACCAGTTGCCACAGGATCTGACAGTTACATCCAGAGACTCACAGGAGATGTCATCTCTGATGGGAGTTGTTCTCTTTTCCTTTTCTTCTCCAACCGGCCCATACCATCATGACGTCTTCTCCCAGTCACGACTCATCCCTGCAGAACTTACCATACAAACACCTTAGACTACTCACTTTTCCAGCTCAGTACAAACACCCCATTTATAGTACCACCCAAGTGGTAATAATGCCCTCCTGGTGGCCCATACATTAATTGTACCCCAAAGAGTGAAAGTGCCCCTCACAAATTACAGGGCCCCATTTGAGCTATCAGTAGGTATCTAGGTACACGTTCTAGGCAGCCCCCCCCCCCCCCAGATTAGGCAGGAACATAGGTTGATGCTCCTTTAAAGTAGGTTAGACCCTCAAAATTAGTAAGTCAGATAAGTAGGCAAGCCCCCTTATAGTAGATAAGTAGGTAGATAGGTAGATCCCCATTAGGTAGCTATATAGAGCAATTAGTAGGTAGATATATTGGCCCCAGCAGTAGGTAGGTAAGTGTAAAGGCCTCCAACAGTAGGTATGTATAAAGGTAACCTCAGAATGTAGTTTTAGAGGCTCCCTCAGTAAGTATATAGATCCATTCAGTAGATGTTTAAGTATATATTCCCCCATTAAGTAGAAATATAGGCTTCCTTAGTAGGTAGACAAATAGTTCCCCATTAGGTAACCCGTTAGTATGTATATAGTCCCCCTAAGTAGATAGGTATATAGGTCCTCTTAGTAGTTAGGGAGGTATTTAGCTCCTCTTTAGATAGCTATATAGGCCCTCCTCAGAAGGTAGGTATGTAGGGGCCTCCCAGTAGGTAGATAGATATATAGGATCCCTCAGGTAGGTAGGAAGGCATGTAAGGTCCCCCAGTAGATAGGTATATAAGGCCTCCCCCAAAGGTAGGTACATAGGGCTTCCCAGTAGGTAGGTAGTTTGCTATATAGGGCCCCAAGTATTTAGGGTCCCCCTAGTAGGTAGGTTCAAAGGCCCCCTCTCCCTGTTTATAGGTAAATGTGGTCCCCCAGGAATTAGATTAATATATAGGATGCCCCCATTATGTTTGTACATATAGCCACCCAGTTGATAGGTATATAGGTCCTCCTCACTGTAAACAGAGCATGCTATTAACTATAAAAAATAGTACTCACCTCTCCTCATTCCACCGCTGAAGACTTTTTCTCTGAGTCCGGAGTGGGGCAACATGACTTCATCACGCTACATGCTCTGAGACGCCACTTCCAGCATGTTAGGCCCTAAGTCTAAGGCTTGATGCCCAAGGATTACAACCTAGTACAGTCAGTGACATAGGCGGCACATCCAAGGGGCCAAATGGCTGGGTTTCAGAGCTACCTCCGATCCTGGCCATTGTGCCTGAGCCACTGCCTGTGCTATGCTGACGGCGGCTGTATTTGTTGCATCTTTGTGATCTGGCAATGTAGCTGTGTGTCCCAGGAGCCTAAATCGCAAGTGTAAGGGTGCTTTCACACAGTGCAGTTTTGGTGCAGTTTTAACTGCACTCCAAATAAACTGCCTTTATTACCAGCAAGCTTCTTTCAGTTTTCTAAATTGTTCCGAAAGGTGTTTCAAGTAAGAAATCAATTATTGTGTTTGAAATCTTGTGGATTACAAACATCTTCATTGATTACTCACTTTCCAATCGCGATTTTACTGCGATGTTTGTGCAGCAGTGCACAGCATTAATTGCTGTGCCTTCCTGCACAAAAAAACGCATCAAAAACGCACCAAAAACACACTGTGTAAGCACCATAAGTGAAAGAAGCTTGCTGGTAATAAAGGCAGTTTAATTGGAGCGCAGTTAAAACTGCACCAAAACTGCGCTGTGTGAAAGCACCTTAACCGCTGCAACCTCTGTACCCACACCACTGATAGAAACGATTTATTAAGTGTTAATGACCTTTTCTTCAAAACACTTTTTTATTTCACCAGTTATAGTGCCCCCATAACAATAACAAGTACCGCACTTACATAATAGTTACAACTACACTCTCAATCCGTGAATGCCAGCTACAAAACACCCACATGGCCTAAACATAGAAATCCTCCCATGCTACATAAACCTCCACAGAGTCTCCCATAAGCGTTAATCAAATCCCCTTGAAAGTACCAACCAAAGAATGCTGTCTACCCTTATGACCATTCACTGCACTGGGCAGTCATATAACACGCCCATAAAATTTCCCAAAATGCTCCTGTCTGATTCTCATAATCACATATATTAGAGTATTTCCATCAATACAGTAATCATGCAGTAATAAACAGATGAAGCAGCAAATTGTCAGGATCCACACATTGAAAACTGTCACTTCATAAAGAACATGGTAAATGTTTCAGCTCCTGGGAGACGCCTGTGCTGCCGTTTCCCTTAGGGGCCGTTTACACGGCAGTGGACAAACCGGCCGGTATTTGTCCGGTTTTGCGGCCGCGGGGGGGACGGCTTTTTTCCGCGATGAGCGGAGAACAGCCCTCCCCCCCCTCCCATTGAGATGCACATCTTCCGTCGGGAAACCGGACAGAAGAATGAACATGTTCAATGTTTTGTCGCCGGTCCGCCGGCGACAAAACCGCCGGGCGGAAAACCCGTGCAGTGGTGACTGCTGCACGGGTTTTCCATAGAGCACAATTGTGCTCATTTTCGGCCGGTTTTTCAGGCGGTCTGAAAAACCGCAAACCGGCTGAAAAACCGGCCGAAAACCCGTGCAGTGGGGACATGGCCTATATCATTGCTATGGTCTTAAACAAACTAGAGAGGGTAGAGGGAAGTCTTCTGGCTCATGTCACCCATCGTGAACAAGTTAACCCCAACAATATGTCAGTACTTTTATTCTATCATGTCATGCAAGCTTATGCAACTATGCAACTTTCTAATACAATCTGTGCCTCAATCCTTCTGCATTTTGAAGATATTTGCTTGCATCCTGAGCCCCAGAACAGGACACGTGCTGCTTTATTGTCCTTACGTAGGATTGCCTGCACTGATGCATTGAAAAAAAAAAATGTTAGATTTGTATGGTTTTTGAATTTAAAGGGGTTTTGCCACAATTTCATTTCATACCTCCTGCATCCAGCTCATCAGCTCTGTGTGCTCAGAAGGGGGCGTGTGTGATTTGTTTGAATTGCATATCATGTGACCCAGCAGGATGAAATCGCCAGGCCTTTCCTCTCTCTAGTCAAAGAAAGAACTACTTATGTGTAAAGCACTGAGTAGCTCAGAGGTATAGTTTTTACCTCACAGCACCAGGGTCCTAGGTTCAAATCCCTGCAGGAACCAAACCTGTGGATTTTTTTTTTTCTTGTTATCAATGCACAGACCTCAGTGAGATTTCTTTTTTATTTTTTGCACTGTTCGACTAATTACTAAGGAGTACAGAGGACGGGAGTAGAATGACAGCACCTGGGGTTTGAACACTCAGTAGCTACCTGAGAGGAGAGGTGATGTCTGAGCATGACTGGCCAGGACTGAGGAGCTCTCGGCCCTGGTCGTATCCCCTGGAGACAAGCTGTAAACAATGATCACTAAATGTGCACTTAAAACAAAAACGGTGCAGAATTTTTAATAATGATGAATGGTGAAAATGTTTATTATTTCGTTTTCAAGTTTCCCACATCAATTTTACTTTGTGGCAAAACCCCTTTAAATAAGAATTTTTCTGTTTGTTGATAGTAAGCACAGATCTTAAAATGCTGTGGAATTGAAATATAAAATATGTTCCAAAAATATATTGTTTATTAAAGAGGTTATTCCAATGATCACCTTTAAACAAGTAGGCAAAGGTATTACCAAATACATTGCTGTTCTGATTTTACTTTATTTCAAAGATACAGCAAGTTATCTATTCTGCTTGTTTACAGATAAATTACTGGGTTACTGACCACCACGGTTTCATCTTGGCCATCTATGAGCACCCTTTGTTTTCAAAACACGGCCCTGAGCTCACCATCATCCAGTCTATTTCTGATTACATGTAGAGAAAGAAGGTTCTTAGCAAGGTTCATCCTCAGACGATCTGTGGTTACTTTTCCAAGATGTTTGGAACAACCTCCCTGCCAAATTTCTTTATAAACTGTGTACAAGTGTACCTAGAAGAACTGATGCCGTTGTGAAGACAAAGGGTGGTCACTAGAGTTGGGCGAATTGATTCTAACAAAGTGGAATTCGTTTAGAATTTCAGGAAAACTTCGGTTCTGAACGAAGTCGAACTTTGGGGTACTTTGGTGGTGAACGAAGTGTGTTTTGATTGATAAAATGGCTGCTAGACATGGCGTTACATGGGCAAAGCACTCTGGGAGGAAGAAGGCATAGCTGCATGACCTGTGCAGAGAGAAGCCAATCAGAGACCGGGGGAATCTGTGCCCGTCACCGCACTATATAAGCCCGGGGGCGCGACGCTGGGAGCTCACACTCCTCTCACTGTACTGACTAGGGAAAGGTGCTTGCCGCGGCTGATAGCTTTTTTACTGAAGAACTGATTTTTATACAGCGTTTTTTGGGGGGTGTCTCAGTTTGTCTCAGAACTGTTTTCTTAATGTCTATTTTTGATTTTTTGGGGTATTGGCTCGGCAGTCCAGGGTGCGTCCACTGCTGCAGCACATACAGTAACATGCGATCTGCTCCCAGCACCTTGAATATCCAAGGGGGATCTAAGCCAGTTCCTGTTGTATTCATTTAAAGAAACAGTGTTTTTATATATACAAAAACCACTTCATTTTTGGGCTGCTCAATTTTTTTGCGCAATTTACATCCAGGGGTTAATTAAGCGTTGTTCTGCTGTTGTGGTGACTCCAAGAAACCCGTCTTTTTCCCCGCCAAAATTACAATTTTCCGGTCCCAAAATTTTCACAAGAAAGGGTTAATTAAAATTTTTTCTCTTTTTGGTGGTGGGAAAACACGCAATTGTACACCTCAAAGCTAGTATTTTCTGGTTGTCAATTCTTTGCGAAATTTACATCCGGGGGGAAAATTTAACGTTGTTTTTTTTTCTCTGTGGTGACAAAAAAAAACCGTCTTTTTCACCCCCAAAAAAATTACAATTTTCCTGTACCATAATCACAAGCAAAGGTTAATTAAAATTTTTTTCTCTTGTTGTGAGCGTAAAAACACGAAATTGTAAACGACAAAGCTAGAGTTTCGGGTTTGCTAAATTCTTTTGCGCAATTTACATCCGGGGGTTAATTAAGCGTTGTTTTTCTTGTGGTGAAAAAAATAAACCGTTTTTTTTCACCCCCAAAAATTACTTTTTTCCTGTCCCATAATCAAGAAAGGGGTTTAATTAAAATTTTTTTCTTTGTTGGTAGCGTAGAAAACACGCAATTGTAACACGCTACAAAGCTTGTTTTTGGTTGTCAATTCTTTTGCGCAATTTACTTAGGGGTTAATTAAGCGTTTTTTTTTTTGTGTGGTGACAAAATGACCGTTTTTTTCACCGCAAAAAAAATAATTTTTTCCTTTACCTAATCACAAGCAAAGGTTAATTACAATTTTTTCCCTTGTTTGTAGCGTAGAAAAAGAAAATTGTAACACGCTAAAAAGCTAGTATTTTCTGGTTTTGCACAATTCTTTTGCGCAATTTAAATCCGGGGTTTTAATTTAAGGGTTTGTTTGCAGTTGTATCATAAAAGAAACTTTTTTTTTTCACCGCCACGAAGAAATCTGTAGCAAATTCATATCCGAAGGTTAATTAAGCCTGTTTGTGTTTTTTATTTCAGTAAAATACACAGAGTTTTTAAAGGGCACATGAAAAGAAAAATTTTTCCTCCCATTTGTGGAGCGAAAATTTATATCCAAGGGTTAACCCAAGTTTTTAGTGGGTTCATTTGGGTCAAATACGGTTTGTGTATTTATATATACGATATCTTCTAAAAACATGTTGTACACTTTAGAACAAACAGTATGTCAACGGGGGGTCAGGTCTTCACCTGGAGTGGCAGAGGCACAAACTTCCTGGGTGGTCGCAGCACAGAAGGGGACATCGCAGAGGGGTCCACTGGGTGACCCCAAAACCCCCGCTGCATTAGGGGCCGGGTACGACTACCCCCCCCCAAATGGTTTTGTTTGGTTGACAAGGTCACCACTTCCTCCCAGATGACATCTGACAAACCCCAGCCAAGATGGGGGTGGACGTCAGCACAACCCCTTAGTTGGGCAGGGCCCCGGGAGCGGTCAGGGGCCCTCACCTTCCTCAACCCCCTCGTTTTTTCCCTTTTCCGGCATGCAGCAAAAACGATGTGGCTTTCTCCCCCCAACTCAAACGGAACCTGGTGACAGACAATGGGAGGAAATGGTGTCCCGCTGCACCGAGGAGGGGGGGTTATTTGCACCTGCATGGCACACGTGTTCAATCGGTTGTAAAAAAGGTTCCCGAAGTCTTCCACCGATTTTCGAAGATTCTGAAAATGGCCGGGAAAAAACTGTCATGCACTTTACCCAATTCTTTACAAAGCCAGGAACACCCTCCTAGTTGCAGGGCGAAAGGCTACCCAGCAAATTTGATTATCGATGTTTCCACCCTTGGAATTCCCCCTACAATGTTGGAGACTGTTGAACAGAGAAAGGCCTTTTAACTTTTTTGTGACCCAGGCAGACAGAAGTACTCCCCTGTGTAACTTTGTGTCGCCAGTGGCAGCTCATCCCGTGACACCCGCCATTTGTTGAGGGCCATTTGAGGGGCGACGTTATTTTCAGTCGCCAGGACACGGGATGAAAAACATCATTCCACTCTTAAAGCCTGGAACAGATCTGAAAAATCTGTCTGGGCAGGGGACTGGAGACGTTACGATACATCTCGTGGGCCCCAAAGAGTCGGGGGGGACTGAAATGGGGGAGGAGGAGGAATTGGAGCAGAAGCATTGTTGGTGAAAAGAGTGGATTTTCTACCCCGGGGACAAGAGAGGAGGACAGGAAGCTGGAGGAATGGATGGAGATGAGGAAAACGAGGCAGAGACCCCCCAAACCCGTGGCATTCAGTGTGATGGAGGCAGGGACCCCTCGAGGTCACTTGTGCGATGGCCCGCAGCATGCTTATTTTCCTGGCCCCAGTGACAGCGAAAATCGCATCGGCAGAGGGATGATTCTGGCTCTCCCCCTTTTGGGCCCTTTGTACGGGTCCCAAAAGGGGGCCTTTTTCCAGCTATTGAGAGGGGGACAAACTCAAATATAAAGGGAAATCCTCCCTAATCGTTGGGTGCTGCCCATGTGCGGCATGTCCCTCCCGACAGGTCTGACCGGGGGGGTTCCCCAGCGCTCACGTATACGCCATGGCTGCTGGGGGAAAGGTGGGGGGGGGGAGCAGTACAGGCTCCTCACTAACCCAATTTGGAGTCATGATGACAGCTTCCTTCACCCGCCTAGTTGGAGGGTAGTCGCCAGCAGAGCAGAAGCAGGTTGGAGCATCCCGAAACCCAAAAGGTGGTGGGCCCACTTGGACAGCACTCTGCCACCCCCAGTTAGAAGGGTCTGCTGGACTACTGGGAGCCAAAATGGGTGTGTGGCCGCAATTGCCGAGTTTGCAGTGGGGAAAACTTCCGCCCGGGAGTATGTGGCATCGAGCGGGGTTTCATGCGGCGGGGGCCCCTGTTCCCCAGGGGAACCGCTTGTCCACGGGAAAAGTGGAACGACTGACCTTTG
Source organism: Phyllomedusa bahiana (assembly GCA_025379985.1). NCBI lineage: Eukaryota > Metazoa > Chordata > Amphibia > Anura > Hylidae > Phyllomedusa > Phyllomedusa bahiana. The sequence goes on from JAODAL010008974.1 coordinate 109,709, forward strand.
TCAAAATGAAAGGCGTGGATCGGCCCGGGTTTCCACCACCAATGCCTTAGGTTCAGACTACATCAGCCATGACGGCCTCACCCAAACTGTGAGAAAAGATGGGTTCAAACACCTGCCTAGCCACTATTCGATGCTGCACCCGCCCGACCACAATCTGCGACAGTTTCTCCCCTCTGCCCCAACCATCTTTACCAGGTGGTATGCCACCCCCCCCATTGTCTTTGGTTTCCCCTGTCTGACCTATGCTGCTGTGTGGCGCTGCCGTGACCCCCCACACTGTGTATTGTCCCCCTCGTGCCACTCTTGTTTTGCCCCTTTAGAAAGTCATTGTGCCAAATGCCTGACCCCATGCTCTGCTGTGGCTGTGCCCCTGACCTACACACTGGTCATTTTCCCCCTGTCTGACCTAGCTGTGCTTTGGCTGATGCCCTGACCTACAACCGTCATTGTGCCCCCCTGTTTGATCATGCTGCTGCTTTGCCGGCCTCCACCTTGGGGTTATTGTGCCACCTGTGACCTTTCCGTTTTTGCCCCCCAGAATGTCATTGTGCCACTGTTGACCTCATGCTGCTGTGGCTAGCCCCGTCACCTCCACACTCTGTCACTAATGTTGCCACCTGAGCTCTCAGCTTGTTTTTTTTCCAGCTTTCTCTGGCATGACTTTATCAGGCAACATTCCCGCTTCAGTTTTTTGGTCAGTTTTGCCCTCTTAAGTGCCCAGGGAATTTTATTTTGACGCGATTCTAAGAGCGGTGGCAGTCATGTGCGTGTCATATAAAACACAACATTGTATGAAGACCAAACCAAGCTCCCTCTGCATAGTTAAGCATGGCACAACGTTCTACAGCACCCTGCAGGCTCTGTGCAGCCGGGAAATAGCTGTTTTGTTAACGTGATTCGTGCCGAAGTAATTCGGAACGAAGTTATTTTTTGCCGAGAAATTTGGCGAAGTGAATGAAATGAATTTCGGGAAATTCGCCCATCTCTAGTGGTCACCAAACATTGATTTGATTTTTTTTTTCTCTTTTGTTCATTCACTTTGTATTTTTTAATTGATATGAAAAATCTATTAACACTTCTAGTTTTGAAATCACTGTTACTCTGCAGGATTTGTTGCACAGTATTTTACCTACACTCCTCAACAGTGAAATTGTAACAGCAAGAAGGAGAAGTTTTGAAATTATGGAAACGCAACAACCTTTCAGCAGCACTCTACAAATGCTAAGGGACAGTCAAAGTGAATAGATGAACCATTTTAAAATGCATTTCTGCTACTTTTTGGATACATGAAACTTTGAATTTTTATTGCATATTTTTTATCTAAACTGCGATGGCAGGTTTGACTCTTAGGCTATGTTCACACAGCTTAAAATGGGACATATTTCAGCCCATTCATTACGGTAATCCACAGTTCTCATAGAGAACTATGGATTACGTCTCCTCTCCCCGCTCGGCGAATCCGCCGTAGGGGGAGATAAGTGACATGTGATTTACTAGCGGCGTATACGTGCCGCTAGTAATGATAGACTATGGGCTGGCGAGGTGCCAGCCCCCAGCTCCCGCCCCGTCCACATGGCGTAATTGCGGGGCTTAATTACGCCCCGCAAATAAGCCGTGTGAACATAGCCTTAGAGCCACATGTATGAAAACTGTCTAGGTTTAAAACTCACTTTGTTGCCCATAGCAACCAATCACAGTGCCCATTTAATTTCATATGGTGCTCTGGAAAAATGAAAAGGGCGCTCTTATTGGTTGCTATGGGCAACAAGGTGAATTTTAGACCTAGACAGTTTTCATACATGTGGCCTTTAGCGTTTGTAGATGCTGCTGATATGTTGTTGTGTTTGCATTGATTGCTGCCACACCAGTGTGTAGCTACATACATTTCTTTAAAATTGTTCTACATGTGCTGATCGATTCGCAGTTTTGGATTGTTTGCATGGAAGAGTGGCAGCCTCCATTTTGGTTGTGCACTCCGCTCACCCACACAGACTCTTTTAGTCAGAGCAGAATGTAACTGGGACCTTCATTCCCTGAAAGTATTGAGGCCGGAGAGGGCACCAAATAAGGTTAGATAATAGTGTAGGCCACCATCTGAACTGAGGTCAACTTGTTGTGGTGGATAGATTCTCACAGTTTTGATCAAAAACCTAAGATTTTCATGTATCAAAAAAGTAGCAGAAATGCATTTTAAAATAGTTCATATAATCACTTTGACTGTTCTTGATTTGTAGAGTGTGCGTTATTTTTGTTGTGTTTGCACGGTTTTGGGAACAAAGTGTGCACCAACCCCAAAAAATTCTTTAAAAATTTTTTTGGGTGGCGTCAATTTTTTTTTTGAATTTTGGAAATCAAAACCAAAACATGTTTTAAAGAAAGCAAATCACAAAATGGAAGCAAAAAATTCCAACTTCTCAAATTTATTTAATATTGATAAACTACAAAGTCACAATCCCACCACTCACCAAAAATGGTGCTATCAATTAATTATTAAAAGTTGTTTGAGGAAATTTTTTCCATCTGAATGTACTTTTTAAATCATCAAATTGGGTGGTGCTACTTCCTTGTTTGTGACCAATTACGTTTTTAGTTGTGTTTCATGATACACTGCCGGCCACGGTAGCCTGTTTAAAGGGGATTTGCCAAAAACCTTTAGGTAGGTTCTCCTTTGTACAGGCAAATGTCAAAAAAACATGATGAGTCATGAAGCTTTCAGGGGAGAGGGGGATGGGATGAGTGAGGATGAGGAATCCAAGGGGCGTCTCAAAACTTAAGTAAAAAAATAAAAAGGTACAAGAGGGATTGTCAATAAGCAAGGGCACAAACCCCAGACGCACTGTCAGGACTATCTGCTAAATGTAATGTAATGTAAAAAAAAAATCACAGAGCTGAAAGAGAGAGAGAGACCACACAGCCAAGAACGAGCGCTAACTCTGCTCCTGTGAATGTTCATGAAATAAGCCCCAAAATATAACTTGGGATTTTATATACAAAAAGAACACCTTTTCTAAACAGCAATTGAAAGCTTCTTCATGTTTTCTGCATCAATAAAACAGGTATCTAATAACACTCAACTATTCTGTTACAAAAGAAAACATTTGCTACCCGGTGCCTTAAAAAACTTCTGCAGTAAACCATCAGATAAAAGCTCTCTTGCGAAACCCCGCCCCCGCTCTTGTAGTCGTATTAATAGACTCTTTGAAGTAACCAAGGGCATGTAAGGCAGCCTGTAACTCTCTCAGACGGCAATTTTGTAATCACATAATTTAGAAAAATGATTAAAAAAACCCTTTTGGGGATCCCAAACTCAACATTACATCGTGGCAAAACCCCTTTAAGCCACGCAGTCTGCTCAAAATAGCACAAGCAATATTTGTTCTTATGCAAAATGGCTGTTGAGACACTTTAAAGAAATGGTCATAGCAATGGTTTCATGACCAAATGTATGTAGTACTGAGCTGAAAAGATGACTGGAGGGGTCTAGATACCATTTGTTATCTCACTCCACACCATAATCCCAGAAGTGGGACTGGAGTGATGTTCCTTTGTGAAAGCATCTCCATAGCATTGTCCACATTGTCTCCAGATCAACCTCTGGCTATTTTTGCATCTGAGACAAAAGTAGGACTCATCAAAGAAGAGGATAGCCCACCATTGAGACTCCACTACTGTCTTGCTTTGCCCAATGATAGCCTTTGAGAACAGTGGTGTGAGGTCAATGCAACAGCTGTAGCTGGACATCTGGCTCGTAGCCCAATGTTCTGCAAATGCCTTTTGATGGTTTGTGTAGACACTGGGTTTGGGCCCTGCTAATTTGGGAATATGTTAATTTTCAAACATTCACAAGCATACTACATTGGGTTTTTTTTATCCATACAGAGGTTTATGTATCTGAGTCTAGATCTTTAAAGCTAATCAGTGCTATGGGAATACCCCCTTGAAGAGCTTTTGCCACAAAACAAAATACCTTTATAAAGCCAAATCATAGCTCTTCCTGAGTCGGTCTCAGAGAATGGGGAGATGGCCGCGCTTATGCAAGTCTCCCCGTTCTCTTCTATTTCATTTTCCAAAAATAGCAAGGAGTTTGCTTGGCTTATAAAATC